>JAPYZN010006982.1:0-14529 GCA_030522865.1 Psyttalia lounsburyi | reverse complement strand
CTATCGGGAAGTTCGTTACGAGGCTCGTCAAGGGCCGAATAAGAGAAAAAAATCGCGTTACGAATTGTGTTGAGAATTAGTCGGGAAGATAGTAGTTCAACGCAACAACAATGGGACCAGAAACCCTAACCAATTTTTTAATTTATTATTCAGCGATGTCTAGGCGTTATATAATCGGTTCAGTAGAATTTGTTGACTACTTGATAAAAATTATCTAGTGCTTTGGGAAAATATTCCCCCTTTCACTAAAAATTGCCTAGACGTCCGCATAATTTTTGGTCAAATAGGGAATTTTAGTGGGCGTTTGGGTAATTTTTTCTCCACATACCATTCAAATTATTACATACAACGCAAATGATTTCGAATAACACCTCCCATCTCTCATTGTTCTATCCGTTACACATAATAGTATGTTTTCCCCCAAACGGTTTCTATTGTTGAACTCAAAAACATATTCTACATACCCTCATTACTCTCCATTTCAATACCTATTTTCCTCCTATTCAATTGCCAATGGCAACTCTCCGAATGATTTAACCCAATTTAAAAACAATCAAACCCCATTCACTCTTCACCGCAACCTAAAACCAAAAAACAAAATCCAGTGAAAGCGCAGAGATAAAAAAAAAGAAGAAAAAAAAGAACATGAATTAAAAAGTTTTATCAGGGGACACATGGTAACGCCGTTGGTTTAGACGCTACGAGAAGTGTCAGGATGTCTCTTCACTGGGGGAGGGGGTCTGAAATTTACCACCCACACCTGGACAAGCGGACACGTAATTAAGCCAGGCAGATAAACACGCAATTACCCGGGCGACGACTGAGACGGAGAAGTACCGAGGGTGAGTGTTGAGTTGGTTGGTTGGGGTGGAGGGAGAACTCGAGGCGAGGGACGAAAAGTTGGGGGATGGGAGGGAAAAGTGGTTGAAAACGGGGAAAGCGAGAGGGAGGCCGTGCTTGTCGTATGGCCGGATATACAGTACGCGAGTGGAGCGGGTGGGGGGTTGAGGTGGGAGTGATGAGAGATAGCGAAGAAGTAGGGACAATGGTCTCCCGTACCTGGCCAACACTATCCACTGTAGATTCCCAAAGGATTTCTCTCAATGACATCAATTGCATGTAATTCCCTTTCACCCCTTATGTCACGTGCGACACCGCTCATGATAATGTGACCGAGTTACGGAGATAATATCGATGATAACGATGACACGATTGCATACATTACTGAAGGTGCAGATGATTCCGCGCGTGTGATTGTTCGGCGGTTAATGCCAATCATATGGGATTGGGGGGGATGTAAAAATAACGCGACGAGAGTAGGTGCGCAGGGAGAAGAAAAATTATTTTGCCAAATATTTATTTAGTTGAGGGAAATTTTTATTTTTTCAAAGCACTATCTCACCAAATGAGTAGCTTTCTGGGAATTTTTATCGAGTAAAAAGTGTCTGTGATTGCAATTATATTGCTCTAGACCGTCGTCAGGTTTCCTGGCATTCACTGAACCTTCAGGATAATTACTGAAATTTTAAAAATCAAAGAAAGAAAATGTCAATTAGAAAAAATTGATAGTCATTGAAAGAGTTCATTCAAGATCAGCAAATACGTCTCTCAAGTAAACGAATATTTGGCAAAAATATTTTATTTGCTTCAGTGGGAGCATATATCGAAATTCAAAGATATTTTTAGTTGTAAAAGGTCCTAGGAGAAAATATCCCCGGGAAATCGTTCCTCAGGGAAAGGGTTCTCCGAAAAATCGTTTTTCGGGAGCACGATTTGCCGGAGAACTATTTTCCTAAATGTTTTAATTTTTTTCTGAATATTTTTTTTTGGAAATATTGAAAAAGCATTCCCACCTATCCAAAATCCTTTCCATCTATTAATCCCACTGTCCTACCAAAAAAAAACGTAAATAAAAATGTGTAAGGCATTCCCCTATCGAATTCCGAACTGTTGAAAAAATGTTCCAAACAAACGAGAACAATTTTCCAGCGAGCGTGATTTCGGAGTTTTTGGATTACATTAATCGATCGTGATTTCAAAGCTAATGCAATTTAATCAAGAGCACTAAAAATCATATGTAAAATATCAGCTCAAAAGCGTATTTCTAATTTATTAGTAAAAATAATAACACGAGATAAAACCAAAAACCACTTTACATTTATTTTTCGTGTTATGTATTTTACGGGGGCGTTTTTCCGTGATTTTTTTTTCCCCGCCCTAATAAGATCTTGAGGCTTCAAGAGGGTCGTCCTATTGGAATATAACACCGATGATGAGTATGATAAGAAGCGGCAATAATAAAGGTAGGAGAAAGAAATGACGACGGGGGGGAAAAAGCCCCGTCGGTGGCCGCACAGGTAAGGAGGGTGTCGTTAAATAGCGCGAAGGGGTGGGGACGGGGGGTGGTTTCTTCAGCCACATTTTCCAGCGTCTTAGGCTGGCAACGGCATCATGTAGCCAACATAAATCTTGGGGAAAACACGCGTCGCAAAATTGCCATGGGCCGACGCCTGCTCCAGAAAATATGTCACCGTCTTTCATCCACTCTTATTTTCCACCTCCGCTATCCTACCCCCATCCCCAGCATCTTCAACACCAGCTTCTGCCTTCATGTATGCCTGCTCACTCTTCATAGCTACACGATGAGCTTCGTTTTGCTCACCTTTATGTACTCCAACAAATTGTACATACAAACGGCTTTCAGTATCATAAATATACGGAACTGTTGAATAGTTGATATTTCACGAGTTGTTGACAGCGAATTGGAGGGAGTTGTTGAATGGAAAATTGAATATTCCCGGTGAATCGTATACTTTCGTTGCTTTTTATCTTTGGATATTTTCATTTCCAATCTGGACTTACTGTTTGAGTTGATTCAGCTCTTCGAGACAATATTTGGGTTAGCTGATTATTCTTGCTGGGGATTTCATTTCGCGTATTCATCCTCAATTGGAAGAAATAAATTCAGTGGAATTGAGAAAATACTGTAATCGTGTGTGCAGTTCCGATGTTTCAGTGGTATTGAATTAATTTCCATTCATGCCTTTTGTGGGGTTTATATTTATGCGCACTTGGGATTTGCTCGATTTATCATCAATTCGAGTGAGAGCTTTTTTCCAATTTTTTATGCACTTTTTTTATTTGATAGAAAATTTTCGTCGCTACTTTCGATCCAGAATTTGATTTCTCTCGGACAACTTGTCTACAATTTTCAAGAAATTCACATTTCCACGAATTTGTTTGGGGTTGACCTTTTCAATTAAATCAGTCCAATAAATCAAATTTTTTCAGGGAAGACTGGAATTTATTTATCGTTCCACATTTTTGGGACTTAGGAGAGCATTTGATGGGTTTTGGAATGGATAGGACAAGATCCGTAATATTTCTCAATATAATATTTATAAAAATTTTTACTGCACATCCGAAAGTGAACAACTGAAAGTGAACGACGCGTCTGCCTTAAGTCTAACTGTTGTAAAGGAAAAATTGTTCCCAGGACCCCCTGGCCGCGGCCCCCAGGGGGGGGGGGGGGGGGGAGGAGGACTGAGGAGAGTTGCCACCTCGGGACAAGTGGGGATACTGCAATGCAGTGAGTACTAGAGCGAGGGGGACAGTAATAGTGAGAGAGCATGAGCCAGTTCAGCCGCGGGCCGTTGGAGCATATTCAGAAATGGATCCCACGAAAATGGAATGAGGGATGTACTGGACAGGTTCGTTTATGCTCGCGCGTGCATATTTTTAAAGGCACCTTCGGCTACCAGCATCGGTTGAAGACGAGCTCTCGAGTCGCTCCCGGCGAGAGCTACCACGCGATAAGACACGACTTAAATCTACAATCCTTCGTTCTATCCACACTTGGCAGCGTTTCATACTCTGTTTTTTTTTCTTCTGTACGTCATTCAACTTTGGCTCGTTTTCATTCAGTCGGCACTCTGATATTCAGACTGACGTGAGCTTTTTTTTTGTCCTTATGTTAATTTCCTTTTCTCCAGGGTGTCATCGGGTGTCATATTTTTTTTTGTCCAATTTCGCTTGGGGAGGAGTTAATTTATTTACAAAAGTTTTCATCTGAAGACAGATATCGCTATTTTTTATCTGATAGTGTAATATGATTTTCGGCAGAGAGAGGACTCCCCGCAGATCGATGACATATTTATTAACAATCGGTGATAGTGTCAGGGAAAATAGTTATTAAATGTTGCAGTGAAAAGGGTAAATATCTTCGCAATAATTATTTCGTAACGGAAATGATTATTTCGTCTAATTTTTCTCTTCTGCTGATTTTTTGAGTTGCCAAAAATTTTGTTGATGATAAATTCAGTTACGCTAAATTGAAAATTATTCCATTTTTAACGTACGCCACATCCCGTTGCATGAATAAATACACTGAATGTAAAAGAGAGAATTGAAAGTGGAGTGCAATTTCGAGGACGAATTGGAATGGCTCTGCTTTAATTTTCACTCTTTCCCACTCGCTTTCTCTAGCGCCGAAAGAAACGAAATTTTCTCCCCCCAAGCTCGTACCAGCGTAGCCGCGATAACTTTTCATACTGAAAATTCACATTTGTGGAGGGTAAAAGGGCAAAATGGTGGCGCTTTTACCACTTGAACTATTCTCATTCAACCAAAGACATGCGGAGGCAAGCGCCGAGATATAGATAAAAAGCCTCCTAATTTCTGGATATCAGCCAAGAAACAGTAGCCAAGCGTAAAGTCAGAATATCTCGATGATGAGAATTGGAGCATTACGTATTCCAAATGAGCCTGAAAATAGATTTAAGGTTATTGAATGTCATTAATGCATGTTCAGGGCTTGTGCATTAACGATACAAGTACCCTTTAATGGTGGTGAGCCGTAACCATTGGCCCAGCCCGAGGGGAATATCATTCAGGATGTCAGCATGTTCAACCCATATCAGGGTTGATGGTCTCAAAATGTTCGTGTCAATCGCAATAACAAATGCAATACTAAATTACACATTCTGTGATTTATCAATTGCATAAATCACACGTATTGGTCAATTTTTTAATCAATTTATTTCGAACATATTCTCCAAAATACGCCAAAAACTGAGGGCGTGGAAATTGCGAGGTCAATTCAGTGAAATAATTTAAAGATAATCGTAAGAATTGAAACAGCGGGAGTGCGGGTATGACGCCAAAAGGCAATTAAAATACGAGAGAGAATAAATAGAGCTCGTACTTGAAATAAAATAAGTATTTTTCATTTATAAATTGTCATTACAAAACTCGGAAAATATTTCGTGTCTGAAATCTTGTCACCACATGCTCTAAAATGTTCAATAATTCACCATTTGTTAAAAGCATTTTCCTGTTTTTAGCCGCTACTTTCATGTACTGGTGGAAGCATTGAAGTTTGTCATCAGCACTCAAATAATGATTTTAATCAAATCAATCTTGTCATCCGAAATATCGGGAGGGAATAAAATCCCTCATTCATTTCGATTACAGCCGAATCATTCGCTCTGTGACCTCAATAATCAAAATTTTAAAACCGAAAAACAAAATTATTGATTACCTCCTCAGCAACTGTGGGCGGTAATTTCCAAAAACGTCTCACCGCTCGATAATTCCGACATTAAACATCAAACATTGAACTCAAAGAGGCCATTTCTATTATCGTCGACCCCCGTTGACCATTTTTTTTTTTTCAAATTTTAATGCCTGACATTGAATAGCTTTTGCAGTATTTCTCCCACAATTGAATCGGCCGATTTGCGCTATTATCTTACCGACTTGGCTAAAAAAAATTCCTAAGCAAGTGCAGTGCATCAGGTTTCGGAATCTATCCAATAAAAATGATGAAGCAAGCGGAAATAAACGAGCACGTTGGGGGGACGGCCCAGAAAAAGGGGGGGAAGGGTTAAAAAGAAAAAAAGGTCCCCCCCCCCCCCCCCCCCCCCCGTCGCCGACAATGCGAAAAAAGGGATGGAATTGAAATATATGTATATTGTCCAACTCGAGTAATCTCGCTTCGATATCCGGCTGACATTTTTGCTCCAACGAGCTGTATCTTCTTCTGTTTCATATTTTCTGTCCCACGGGACACGAATGCAACGGATTCACGTTTTTCACTTCATTCTTTCACGTTTACCGTTCATCATTCAATAACTGCGGTTGAAAATAAATAATGAAATATATTTATGGGCATCAATTCTCAATTTCATGAACTACTCGTGCATTATTAATGTAAATTCAATTGCATTGGATTATATCTGAATATTTTAGCATTTAATGGGATTTTCCGATAGATCGCATTGGCTGGATCAATAAGTACGGTGAAGCAAAGGAAATGCTCAATATTATTAACGAATTATTATTTATTTGTACACTGAAAAATGATCCATAGGTGATTCATTTTTAACTAGTCCAGTCTCGACGTATTTAATACGTGAAAAAATCAGGGAAATGTTAATTATTCGCTAGTTATCAGTGGAGTTTATTAAAAATCCACTCATTGTCGTCTACGTAAATGTTCATTGTGCAATATTTAAAGTTTTTCACATGAAAAATTGCGGAATCTCTTGAGTTGACTGCCGATCGGCTGACGTATTGAAATGGATTTCGCATTTCACTCCACAATATGTTGATTTATTCATGCGTGATAACTGCGGATTGAGTAATATCGTCTTTTATATTGTCAATGTTGTCCATTTCTATATGATTCTTTGAGCTATTGAGACATGTTAAAAGTAGTAAATTTCTCCGTCTCGAGGAGCAATTCAACTGGATGATTGTTGACTCTATCTTTTGACGATTCAAAATCTCTGGGGGTAGAGAAATATTCAATAAAAATTATCAGTAAAAAGTGGTCTGGGAGCGATGTAAAATTTTATAATGAATGTCATTCAGTCAGAAATAGTACTTACGAAAATTATTTTTATCCAACGGCTAGTAAAGACAATCGACGGTACCGTCTGGAGAAAAACTGAAATTCTTCCTCTTCGATTTAAAATTATTGAACATTAAAGAAAAATGTAAAGGAGAGTAATTCTTATCCACCGTTTCCTCCGCCATTGTATCATTCTTCTTCTGTAATTAATATTGTTTTACGGCTCAATGCACGTGCTTCAGCCATAAAAAAACATCCTGCCGACATACCATTAATATTGCACTCATTTTTATGGGCCCGGCATCCTGACTGGGATGTCTCTTTTTGAAATATCCAAAATTTACGTCGTTCGCCTTTTTCCCCAGTTTGCCTTTCACCAGCCAACGATGCATAAGACGCATATAGGGTCGTTTAACGTCAACGTGGATGCATCGTTGAAATATTTTTCCGAAGCAGTAACTCGGAGACCTTTTACGCTCCGGTCTCTGAGTTATATGCTAAGCCATCTCGCCCAGTCGAAACGTCGTGAAAAGCCCCCGCACGTGAGATAACTATCTCGGGGAGAGAAAAAAAATATATATCTCTCGTGCAAACTCAATGACGCGATGGTTATTCGTAAAATTGTAGAGTTGACCTTTGGGGAATTACAATCAATCGTATCTTCTAGGGGAAGACCAAAGGTGAAACCTTTTACGGTAGGATTTAAAAAATATGTATAAAATTATCCACTCGTGCATGCATCAGGTTTCAAAGAGAAGGTCACGGGTTGTCGGTGGCACAAATTTTTCACGCTCCATTGATTATTTTTACGTCGTTTTCACACTCTTCAATGTGAGTATGTCAGGGTTCATTAGATTTTTTTTGCAGTGTTGTATGAGCTTTCAGCTCTGATCAGGAATAAAATTCAGGCCGTGTGAGTGGGGACTGATTTCTGACCTTTCTCTATGGACGAACGATATTAAATTTGTTTTTTTTTTATTTCGGTGGAGTATTAAGACGCAGATTACTGGGGCACGTCTGCCATATTGATTTGTCTTATCCAAAATAAGTGGATTCGTCCGTGGCTCGCTATTTCTGGAGAAATTCTTGGGGATTTTATTGAAACCCGGAGGGCACGGATTCTCGTGAAATATTTATCTTATGTGTGAAATCTGAAATTTCATTTCACATTGTTGAGGTTTTTCATTTCTCTTTTCGTACAGACTTTTCTTTTTTTCATTCCTTTTATTCCATACCACCACGTGGGAAACAAAGGAAAATGATAAAATAATGAAGCACTCTTTGAAGCCTTCGTATTACAGAAGCAAATATATCCGGACTCTTTACCGTTTTCAGTTTTCAGGAGTAGCCTCTCATAACGAGGGGCCAACTTTTTCTCGAGTTCTGGATCCGGACCACTACGACCCAATTTCGTTTCAATTGGCCCCCGACCCTTTGCCCCTCCCTCGTCTCCTCCCGTCCCCTCACTCTGTCTCACTCGTTATTTTTTTTTCTCTCTCCACCTCCTCTGTCTGACTCAGTTTCTCTTGGTTTCCGTGTTCGTTAATTTCTTCACAGTTGAAAATAATCTTCGTCGTTGAGGAGCAAACTTTTCAAAAGAATATCTATCTTATTACACAAAAGTAGTTGAGATTTGAAACTGAGTAATGGGGTTATTTCGGAGAAAAGGGGACTGGGTTTGATGAACATTTCGACGTTCATTGTTAATTATCGGATATTTATTTTTAGAGCTTTAGGGAGTTCAACTGATAGGGAAATCAGTCAATATTTTAGACGTTGAAATATTCCATCCATTATACTGTCCTCAGGAAAATTAAGTAACTCATCTCCTATTAATTTCACCGAATTATCCCGAATGTCCGGATGTCCATATGAAATTAAAAAATATTACATTAATATTAATTAAAAGTCACACGCTAGCACGGCTTATTTAAATGTCAACCGATTAATTATTAAATTCTTCATGATGTATTCAGCGTTTGCTGACTAGTCAGTATTGGAGAATATTCTCGGTAGAAATCAATTCGAATTAAATTAATTGTCGTAGTTAAACTTTTATTACAACTGAATCTTAATTTCTATTCACGTCAGTCGCCCCCAAAAGAAAATCTCGCAGTAAGGATGAACAGTTGAGTAATAATTAATTCAATAATAATACATAAACGATAATGTATTAATATTTTACGCTGTTCGAACAAATTTCTCAATTGATTAAATAAACGTATTTTACTTTTTTTTTCCTCGTAGACCCTCTTGGGCTTTTACGATTCGCTCCCCATTGAAACCCATGGTAAATTCGCCTTTCAATTTGCCCTGGAGTCGTAATTTTTTTTACGCTATCAAGATCACTTGGGCGTCTAAATGTGCAGAATAAAATCGAGATTACGGGAATATACATAATTTCAATACCAACAAAATGGTTCTTTCGTGCTAACGTCCAGACACACACTGACCTTGATCTCCATTTCATATCTCAATTTCATGTTTCAACTCAATATCGCTGTGAAATCAAGTTCACCCTTGTAGTTTCACCCTCATCAGCAGTTCGTGTCATAATGTCTTATCTGAATTTCGTGTTTCATTTTCGACTATCAATATACGTCCCCCTCCGTGTGGGGGCTGATTTCGCCCTTGTAATTTGACAAAAAAAAAATACAGAGTGAAGACTGGCACTTGTGGAGAAAAGAGTGGACAATAGAAGTCGCCTATAATTTTACTTTACTTGCAATACAACAATCGAACCCGGAGTCAGAACAATAGCGCCGGGAGCGCAACCCGCACAGCAACTCAACTGAGTAACCGATCAGAATGTTGCATATAATATTGGCAGGGAACTTTTGCAATCTGATTGATTACACAGGTCCGTTTCCAGTTGGGTAACGTTCAAAGGGCGAACGCTCATGGAAATGAGATGAAATGAAATCAAGTGAATGCTAAAAACCTCGAAATACGAAAATTTTACATGAGCGGTTTCTAGTGAAAAAAATCTCCTGCAAAAACTATTCCCATGTAATCTCATCGCAATTGCTACCCGAAGAATTTGAGTTTCAAATTTATCGGCAAATTATTTTACAAGTACAAAAGTTTTAACCCCGAGTGATCTTAAAATCGAAGAACATATATATTTTTTTTTTCATATTTTAACCGGTTATATTTACAACAAAGTTTAACAATTTATTGCTCATCCTGAATATTGACGTGTGATCCTACTGATATGACTCTTAAATTGGCATTCAAATTGCCATAATTCGCCACAGAAATCGGGACAAGTGACAACAGTCGAGTGTATGCCATAAATAATTCCCCCGAACTGGGTATTCCACCTCGGAATGGATGAAAAAAAATTCCATTCCATGGTGAAACAGAGTCTGGAAATCGACACAACTTCACCCGTAAATCCATTATTAGCTGAAGTATAAATACCCGACTAACCGCACTTGAAAGTTCCCCTCTGAAAATAAAGCTAACCACAGTGAGTTGAATCAGTGAGAGAATCCCAGCGTCTCCTGCACGCAGCAATTCTCCATTCAAATCTAATTTGAATGGTACACGCAGAAGAGCCTCTTGCTTCGGTTAATCGCTTGCGAATGCATCTCAGCCCCCCCACGGACAAAACACACAATAACCCCCGCCCAAATTGACGTACACAACGATTCTACCACTGCCACAAACTTACACAAACGTCGACATATCATCCCCTAATACATGCTTATATATTAGATTGCGCAATGCAATGGCAGCCGAGTGTGGGAATTTTCCGCCATCGCATTTACAGTACAAACGATAACGCAGACTGTGGAATTCGTGCGAGTAAAATTTGTTACCTCGTGCGGAAAACTCATCGGATTCCCAGCCCGTCCAGCAATAACACAGCCCCGGACGTTTATTATTCCGCTTCTCTCTTTATCTCTCTATCTCTCTCATTTCGCTCCGATTTTTTCCGCCATCTTTCGTTATCGCTCCTTGCCTTCCTGATTTATCGTAGGATTTTGCCACGGAGATTCATGCGATTCAACTCCGCTTGAAAGAATATGCGTCAGTTTGCATTGGGAAAACGGTCTTTGAGGAGTTGGTTTTGCTTGGTGAAGAAAATTGAGGGGGACAGGGTGACAGGGATTTGAAGTTTGAAGGGTAAATGATGGTTATTAACTGGTGGCAATGAGCAATGAGTTCGGCCGATTCAATATTTGTCGATTGTTAATCAATTCGTTTTTTCGGAAGGGAGAAATTGGGAAAAATCTTGGCCCCAGATTTGACGATCGTAAGAGATCGGAAATTCAGGGGAGATGTAGAATTTCGGTGAACTTCGCAGACGTCTCGAATTACGTATAATTATAATTCTAAAATTATTTCTTCAATAATTAAGAAATCAAGAGATTGAAAATCAGTGAACTCTGCAAGTTTCCGAAAGTAGATCTTCAGTGAGAGAAAAAAAATCACTTTGGAAGTTAAATATTCTTCTGACAATAATTTAATCTGATTTTTACTGACCCACTTAATATCTTGCCCCACATTTAACCGAATTACAATTTTTTCTCAGGGCGAGCAGATAAAAAAAAATACACTCGCAAAATAGACTAACAGAAAAATTTAAAAAAAAATTGAATATTTGTCGATCGTTAATAAATTGTTTTTTTGAACGGAAGAAATTGGGAAAAATCTTGGCCCCAGATTTGAAGATCGTAAGAGATCGGAAATTCACGACAGATGTAGAATTTCGTTGCACTTCGCAGACGTCTTAAATTACGTACAATTATAATTCTAAAATTATTTCTTCAATAATTAAGAAATCAAGAGATTA
This sequence comes from Psyttalia lounsburyi, assembly GCA_030522865.1. Taxonomy (NCBI): domain Eukaryota; kingdom Metazoa; phylum Arthropoda; class Insecta; order Hymenoptera; family Braconidae; genus Psyttalia; species Psyttalia lounsburyi. The sequence continues at coordinate 2,875 of JAPYZN010006982.1, read as the reverse complement.
AAAATGAGTGAACTCTGCAAGTTTCCGAAAGTAGATCTTCAGTGAGAGTAAAAAAAATTGCTTTAGAAATTAAATATTTTTCTGACAATAATTTAAACCGATTTTTACTGACCAACTTAATATGTTGCCCAACATTTAACCGAATTACAATTTTTTCTCGGGGCGAGCAGATAAAAAAAACCACTCGCAAAATAGCCTAACAGAAAAATTTGAAAAAAAAAATTAAAACAGTTGTTTTTTAAATTATTTGATAGGAAATATTTCTTATCCCACGAGTGTCGAGTCACGGAAAGGCTTCATCATTCCCACGACTTTACCATTCGAATCTAGAGATATAATTTGTGTATGGAAGTTCAATGTTTTGGTAAGTCCAAGCGATCACTCATAGTTATTGATTCTAATCCTCCCTCTACGCATGACGTGACCGCTTTAATGTGGTAGAGTCTCGCGCAAATGCTAAATTGTCGCACGCGCGAAAGCCCACACTGGTAATGTATATGCATTTGCGTGGCTGACCGTACGTACGTCGTTTCTACTGCCCCCAAACTATTCTATTGCTCCAGTTCCCCTTCGCCCGCCCCTGCGCTCGCCAATTTCCCCCCATTGCGCAAAATTAATGACCGGGATATATTCGATTTGTCGCACATTGCGTATATAGATTTCCGTCTAATTAACTTGGGCTCCGATGGCTCAATTCGGCGGAGGGAGAGGTGGGCTCGGGTGGTTACAATATTTCTATTGAAATACTAAACGTTAAGATACTTTTGGGGCCGGATTATCATTCAATCCGGCCCTGTCAAAGTCTTTTTTCAATTTCAAAGTTATAATATGCTGAAAATTTTAAAATTTATGAGGATTATCTGGATAAGACGGGAGCGATGCAATTTTTAAATCAAATAGTCGAGTGTCGTAATGGAATGTTTTCTACAACTGAGGGGAAAATAGTAGGATTTCCATAAAATTACGTTTTTTAAATACTCAACATTTTTAATAGAAATTGTGAGGATTTTTTTCCTTTTTGGTTTAAATTTTTCCTCTCAAGTTCCACTTTATGTCAAAAATTGGATGTAGGGATCGTTAATTTTTTACGAACGAAAAATCGAAAAATGACTGACCCCCCGTAACCTCCAAATTTTAGTGAAATTGATTTTATTGTTTATCCAGGCAATTATTAATGATTAACTGATGTTTTTCAGTCTTAAATTTATTTAGTTTTTTAACCCTCACCTGAGACTTCTAAGTTAGAGCTTTTCTCGATTTTTTTTTGTTTCGTTAATTTTTTACGAAGGAAAAATCGAAAAATGCCTAACCTCCCAAATTTTAGTGAAATTGATTTTATTGTTTATTCAGGCAATTATTAATCATTAATTGATGATTTTCAGTCTTAAAATTATTTAGTTTTTTAATCCTGATCTGAAACTTCAAAGTTAGAGCCTTTCTCGATTTTTTTTGGCTGAATTATGAAATAATTTCTGGAATACTGAATTATTGAGTGGTTGAATTTCTTCAAATTTCAATCCCAAAAAATGAGATAGCAGAGAAAAATTGATCACCTGAAATATATACCAACTCCCGGTAATTCCGAATGAACACCAGAACCTCCGATTCATCCGTCCCAATCTATTTTCCTTTGTATTCAAGATACAAAACCCCATCAAAAATGAGTAACACGAAAAAACACTGGAAAATGATGGGAAAATGGGGTTAGAGTTCGAAAAGAAAAAAAAAATCAACAACAACAAATAGGCGAGGGTTGAGCAAGTGGTTTTGAGTGGAATTGTATTGCGGGGAGATAGAGAGGAAAAAGGTGTGGTGAAGAAAGCGAGTGGCTGGCGTGTATGAAGCGGCCCGGGTGGTTGTGGTGTACTCGAGAAAAATTGAACCTACGTTTTCTGAACGATCGCGCACCGGAAACCATTCGTTAATGTCCAGCCCTTGACAATGGACCGAGAGATCGCAAACGGAACGACCTCGAAACGATAAATAAATATTTATCCCATTTTAGGTGGCTGTAGGGTAACAGTGAACGCTTGTGGTTCGTGTAGATGCATACGACTTTTACTGTCCCACATTTTCAGCGTTGACGCGAGAACGTGTGCAGCCATGCAGATTTTAGTGACAAGGTAAAAAAAAGAGAGCACACGGGGGCGGGGGAGGGGGAAAAGGAGGGAAAAGTGCATTGTGTACGTGATGTGAAGTGATACCGGTGACGCAATGGATCATGCGAGAGAAGAAATACGATCGATTCGTTATTTGCGTGTAAATTGGATTGCCTCGGCACTTTTGGAAAACGACTCAAGGTTAGTGTTCGAAGATATATGTCTTGTCGTGTCAACTAGTCGTCGAGTTTCGTCGGTTTAGTAATTTGATCCGATAAGTCCACAACAAATGGCGAAAAATACGGGGAAAGAATTATGACTTTTTGTTCGACAAAAAAAAATACAAAACAAAAAAGTAGTGAGTGAAATTGGGAGTTTTCAAGTTTTTTTCTGGCTGATGCTGAGACGATTGTATTCCGTAAATTGAACGATAGATTTAACACCGATTATTAAACAGATTCAATACTATTTTTAATGTTAGATAATTTTTTAATTATGAACGCCAATTTGGAGATTTTCCACGAGTTGAGTTGTCAAACAATTTCAATAATTCATTGCAGTCGTTATTTTTACATCGGATTTTTGTTTAATTTTTAATTTGACACACAGACTCCTCGGAGATATGCTAGAAATTATTACACACGAGGGTAGGATCATGTCGGCTTCGCCTCGGCCTCATATCACATGCGCCGGGGCATCCAACTTTCTGGCCGTGTGTCGTATACTATTTTTCTTCATCTCCATCTGAAAGTACGCTTAATTAGAAAAATTCGTAA
>JAPYZN010006965.1:0-12006 GCA_030522865.1 Psyttalia lounsburyi | reverse complement strand
CTCGTGCGAAAAAGTGCTACTTTACGCACTAGTTGCACAATATACTATTTCGACACATTGAGATGAAAAATTATGTTCGTAACTCGTGAAAAAAGTGGTCTTTGACTCGTGGGATTATATTACTCGTCTTCGGCTCCTGACATAAACCTCCCACTCGCCAAAAACCATTTTTTTCACTTGTTACGAAATATACTATTAAATATTTTTCTTGTTTTATTGAAATTTTTTTTTTTTATTTTATTATGATTTAGCATTGAAAAATATATAGAACTTAAAATTTTCATCCTTCGACGATCAACCCCCGTTTTTAATCGCGACTTTTATATTATTCTGTTCCATTTACAGATAATGTATGTACAGAATAATGTAATATGGCAAAACAACGTTTGCCGGGCTAGCTAGGATTTAATGAAATTATCAGCAAAAAGACCGAAGAATTACGTTTCAAAACGCAACCGGGGAGCGAGGTAAAATTCTATAAAAAGTGTCAATCTTCACGTCAATTCTATGATCTGTATCGCAAAAATTACGCATCCGTCAGGGGCCTCATGGCGAGCCATGAGTCCCAGTGAGGGGACTTTTAACAACCCGTTCTTTAATTTTTCTGGAACGTTCCGTAAATTCTTAAATATCCAAGGATTTTTATGTTCTAGGGTACATTATTTTACAGAAAGTCACCGGTTTATTCTCTTCAATTCATGTAAACATCGGCGGATAACGATTCACGCCGGCAGATTACGCGAGTTTTTAGGGGTAATTTTTTTCTTATGACTTCTTGTCACTCGAGTTGTGACTCAAAGGAAACGGAGGAGCACCGGTGATTACTGCTTCTCATGCAGGTGAATTAATTGGTAGCCCCTTTCCCCCCTCTTACTCTCTCTCTCTCTCTCTCTTGCGGAAAAGGTGGGATGTGTTGAGGACGTGTGGAAACAGGTGAATGGTGATACTCCAATGGTAAATGGCTTTGCCACTCGAGTGTTACTCTTGCTCCTCCCACGGGAGCTTGCGGGGCGGGGTTTGTTTGTGCGCCTGCGTTGGCTTATCACTCATCGCCACGCCCATCTCACCATCTGGAGAATTTCCCGCGCTTTTCGGGGTCATCCTCGGTGCGATGATGATGGTCGGGACGTTGGTCTAGAGTAAAATAGAAGAATATTTTCAATTTGGGACTTATGACCTTGAGGGAAGACCAGAGGGAGCAAAGGAAAGTTTTATTTGTTTAAAAGTGTCAATCGTCACGGAAATTCTACCATCGGTTTCGGAAAAATTACTCATCCGTCCTAGGCTAGTCATCAGTCCCAGTGACTTTTAACATGTTCTTTAATTTTTCTGGAACGTTCCGTAAAAATTCTTAGACATCTAAGAATTTTTATGTTCTAGGGTAAAATGTTTCTTGAAATTTCTCTTAGATTTTACACCTTTCAGAAAAATTACGTAACTTTTTCGTATTTTTTCGGTGACGGACCGGAAAAGTTACAGAACGTTATAGAGTTAGTCTCTTCAATTCCAAAAGAAATTGTCTGAAAACGATTCACGTCCGCAGATTACGCGAATTATTCCGCAATTCTCATTGAATATTTCTCTCCGGGTGTATCGGGGAACAACAAAGAAATGGATATTCGATTTTTGGCTTCCAGAACATCATTCGAGCAATTATTCATTCCACCGTCTCAACAAAGGGCGGGGAAAACTGTTGTTTATAATATATAAATATAAAGAGCTGAGTTTTCAATGTTTTTGTACAAATGAGGTATATTGTTGTAGAAAAGTATCAAATTTTTATAACTATCTAATTGTTTGTTCTTCGGAAAAAAATGTCACGACGTGCAGCTCCCTAACGTAGACTAGTCCCTTAAACTTTTAGAATTTGATTATAAATTTTGAAATTCTCAATTTTTTGATAGTAAGAAAAATTGCAGAAGTGTAGATTAACTTTTTCAAGTTTAAATTGAAATTTAGTGGAAAGTTAGCGTATGTATGGGGCCCGGTTATCGCGAATTTTCCAGTGATCGCGTTCATTAATTTGTGGAGCAATATCGCGGGCAAAATATTGAGCATTCATCGTTAAATTTTTGATAATTATTAGAGTGGTTATTTTAGTTAATACGTCCGCGATTGTTGAACATTTTCATCTGTCACAGTTCACTGGAATTTTAATAATTTTTGAAACACAATTTTATTTATAATTTTCACTCAACAAAATCTTGGGGATGTATATTTTCTTTCAAAATTATCGAGATTTTTTTCTACTGTTTTGATCCTAAACTGGACTCCAGCTTCTGCCAACAGATGTCATTCGTGTAAACTTTCCCAGCACCTGAGACGAGTAAATCGAAAATCTCGTTTCTCCCAGTGTTGCCGAAAGCTCGATGCAATTCAAATGAGTCTAAATTCACTTTCTCGGCTTCTTCGTCTCATGCTACCCTAGGCCCCGGCACCCACCGGAAGGGTCAATAAAAGACTCTCGAGATTGTTTCTATCGTATTCCATCACCTCCTCCTCGCGGAATTGTACTCATCTCCCTGTTACTGTCTCTCGGGTTTCCACAAACAGGAAAATAATCTCGTGAAACACACGATTTGAAAATATAATTTAGCCGTTCGAAATCGCAATCGACGTTTCTTAAAATCCTAAATAGCGACAGTAACCACGCAATGTACGGAAATAAAATAACACAAATTCCGTGATTTATTTCGTAAATTACGTGACATATCAAAATTTTTGTGAAGACCTTTTTTGTGGAGCGCAATGATATCTACAAAAAACGTTGTAAATAAAAATATGCTATCTCTCTTCGCTTCCGAGATATTGTCAAAAAACAAAGTCACGTGCCGGAAATTACGTAAACAATCAACAATTGTCCGATTTTTCTGTAAACTGCCGAAAAATATGGTCATTTATAAATTATAATTCACGTTTGTTAAATCTTCATTCACTTGTGAAAAGAATATTTTGCAATTTTGCCTCAAAAGAAAAATTACTGCACCTCTTCAGCAAAATTTGTCGATTCCTTAATATAAGTAATCTAGTTTTCCGTGGAAAATTCCCCCGAATTGTCTGTTAAATTTGTTTACCCCTCACTAGAAATTGTCTAGACGTGTGCATAGGTCTGGTTGAAGATGGTGAATCTTACAATGCGGTTGATTTATTTTTTCCAAAGGTCGAAAATGCGAGACGATGACCAGCGGGAACGGTAATGCCCTGAAAGCGAGACCTTTTCCTGACGAAAAAAAAAAGTTTTTTGGACAAAAGGAAAAATCCTTTTGTGGCAAAGAAAAATTTTTTTGGCAAAAAAACTTTTGCCTTTCGTCCAAAAAAGTTTGTTTTTTTACGCGGGAGTTTCTGAAAAAAATCTCTCCGCGTTGGGATTGATGAATCCTCAATATTATTTAATCGGCATTATTAACGAGTGAAATATTTTTTAAAGTGCTGGATACCCACTATTTACAATGCACTACACAGCATTACCAGATGTGGTATTCTCGCGCTGCAGCCAGCCCCTTTTCGAGCGCCGGTCCTCTGCGGACAGAGTTACCCCTTGTCGAGAGGCGCACGCCCATCCTCGCAGACTCTCAGTTGGCCGCGAGCACTCAGTACTGTTATGTCGCAAGTGTCACGTACTCCGCGCTCGTCTACCAGGTGGACTCATTAACATTCCCATAATTATTAACAATTCATCAATTTTCGAGAATCCCATCCTATTCATGAACTTAGACGTGAATACACCCCTTGTTGTCTCCATTCTATAAAAAATCCTGCTTCAGTTATCAAGTGAAGACTCATTAGAACAATTTATCGCGAATGAAGCAAAATTTATCGAACGACAGCAAAATATTCCCATTTTTAATTGAACCTCTTCAATTTAAATTTCACTTGTTGAAAAAACAATCGAGAAAAATCCGTTGCTAGCAGTGATAACAGTTCCTCGTGCTTGTCACGTGGTGATCGCCGCGGAGAGGGGGAACTGGAGGTCTGGAGAAGATATTTGTTTTGAAGACAAAAATGACGTTCCGCTGTTGGCCAGAACTTCAATGAAAAGTGAGTAGTTCTTGGGTAGTTTAGAATTTTAACAGTTTCATTTAAAATTGAGTCTTAAAATTCGTCGATTTTTTCAACTGATGACTTATTGTTATTTCAAGCGGAAATAGACTGGTTAATTGTATTTTCTAGATAATTGTCGTATTCCGAAGTAATAACGCCTTAATTTTATTGTAAGGAGAAGTGAAAAAGCGAGGTACTGTTCACTGAATGCTTTATTTTAGACTTAGATTCCAGAAGTTGGGAGATGTTGAAGGTTCAGAGGATAATTAGGGACTGATTTCAGGGAGAGTTCTCTTGCAGGACTAGAGTCTTGGAAAAATGACGGAATAGAGGAAAATTGAGGAGTGGGCATTTTCCGGGGCGCCAAATATCTAGGCCAAATATTGGGGTCATTAGGGAAATCCGTTAATTGCTCCATTAGTTTAATGGAAAATTGCGGACTTATTTGATTAGGATGAGGATTAGGTTTTAGAGGATTTTGGATATATTTAGGGAATAATGTGCGTATACAACATAATTAATAATTACCGTTAAATATTGTTCATCAACATAACAAAATAATCGCGCAGTCTCGTTAAGGGAAGGCAGCCCTTTAGGATAATTTTTCGATTGTTCTATCAGGTATCCAACTGATCTAATAAATGTCGAGGTAGCAGTCGGGTTGATCACGTGGGGAAAAAAAATAAATAAAAATGTTTGTTTGTCGGGATTACGGGGGCATTGCTCGTGCTTGCCACGTGAGGATCAGCGAGAGGAGGGGAAATCGAGCGAAAGAGAGAGAGAGAGAGAGAGAGAGATGTTTGTTTTGAAAATATTAAGAAAAAAAATTGGCTACCCTGTTGGTTTTGATGTAAAAAAAACAACAGCTGGAGTTATTGACGTAAACAGTAAATCAGGAACAGCTGGAGTCAGAAAAATCTGTCGTACAATTCCCTCATTGACGTTGGCATCTTATTTCGAGGGGAAATAGGCTGGCTATTGTTCAAGCTATCTTGTCTAGCGAGGTACCACCTCTTTGAATTTGTGTGCGTATATCTAGGGGGTGTACGCAATTTACACAAACATACTCATCACTTAGAACAGCAATGTTGTGTGTACAGAGGGCGGAAGGGATTGGTGGAGGCTTTTGCTGGGCGCAACAGAGACTGGGGAATCTCCTGTGTATCGAGTGGACTTCATTGTGTGCTTCAAGATGAGATCCTATTAAGATTATGTTAATGAATCTAATAAGTTTGTCGGGATGGTATTGGGGCTTATCACGTGAGAGCGCAATTTCTTTTACAGTCAGATTATTAATATCATAATTTTTATTCTGCTAACAAGGCCAGTCTTTCTCCTACCAGAGTAATTTTAATTTTTGTTGGGTTTCTTTTTTTTCATCATAAAAAATTGATATTCGTCAGTGATTTAGTTGTTCATTCATAATTCATTTGAATTTAAAGTGATCTAAATTTCATTTTTTCAGACTTGTATTCTAATGTCTACTTTTTATTGATTTATGTTCGGAATTAATCATTTATCAATGGAAATTATTCATTAAGACATAGAAAATTTGGAATTGAAGGAGAATGGGTTTTTCTTCATTTATTAAATAACCATTTAATTTCATAAATAATTGAGGATTACTAATCATTAATCATAATTTTTATTCTGATAACAAGAGTCAGTCCTCTCTCGAAGGAATCTCATTTTTGTAAGGGATTTTGTTCATAAAAATTTGCAGTTCTTATGAAATGGTCTGATCAAAATTTTATTTTTTATGATTTTATTCTAATATCAAAGTTTCTAAATTATAATTGCGATTGATTCAAATCTACTAATCATGGATTGATATTCGGAATTAGGTATTGAGACAATTTTTTTCATATTTCATGAATTTTACGAATCAAGTGCATTTTCAATCAACGAAAACTATTCATTACCTTTGAAGTAATTAAAAATTTGAAATTAAAAAAAAAATGGGTGTCTCTCCATTTATAAATTATCCATTTAATTTCAGAAATAATTGATCATTAATAGTTATTAATACAGTAATTATTATTCTAGAAACAAGTGCCACTCATTGACCCCCTAAGACTAATTTTAATTTTCGTAAGGTTGTTTGTCCATAAAAAAAATATATTCTTCAGCGATTAACTTTTTCACTCACAACTTATTAAAATTTGAAATGATCAATATTTGTTTTTAGAATAGTATTCTAATATCAAAATTGATAAATTTCAATTCAAATTGAATAGAATAGATTATTGAAACAATGTTTTTTATAATTATAGAACTTTCTTAAATTAATTACAATCTTAGTGAGTATAAATTATAAATTATCGTTGAGCTCGTGAAAAATTTGTAATTAAAAAAAAATTGAGTGTTTTATCATTTCCGAATTATCTACTCAATTTCCCCAAATAATTGCGAAACATCTGAGTAATTAATACTCCCGATCAACATCAATTCATTCACCTACCAAAATAATTTCGCAATTTCATTCACCAAGGCCGCTCCATCGCGACGTAGAGTGATTTTTCGATAATTCAGCCACTCTCTACCTCGCTTTATTCCCTATACCGAGCGATTCATGGCCACTCCGTTCACCCACACACACACAGTGACACACATACACAGAGTCGATTGTGGACTGCGGGAGAATTTGCAAGGCGCGAAAAGCATCCTGGTTGGATTAGGAGAGCAGCGAGTGTCTGGAGGTGGCACAGGACGAAACGCTCCGAAGGAGAGAAAACGGAGGAGACGATAGAGGGAGTTAAAAGGTCGAGCGAGAACACCAACGGGTTTTGTAAAACTCGTGTGCGTTGAAAAGAGATGGAGTTAACAGTTGCGAATTCAAGATTTTAGACTACAGCTCAAGGACACTCACCTGGTTTGCGTATACTCGAGTGGCCATTTGTTTTTCCACCAATCGCACTGTATCAATGCTGAGGTCATCAGACCGTTTAACCGAGCCAAATGCCAATGGGAGATAATATCGCACAATTGATACATTTATTAATTACGACTTTTAATTTAGATCGATCCGCGGAGGGGGGGGGGGGCATATTGCGCAGAGGGAAAGAGAGGGAGAAAAATGTCGAAAATATGTCCGCAGAATGAGATGCAATCGCGTTTCACTCGGCTGCCTCTGCTTACTCGCCATATTACATCCAGGATTAATATTAAATTTCACACGATGAGTGCAATTTCATTACCACCCATACCCTCCCAACTTGTCTCTTTTCTCGGCAGGATACCTCATCTCTACATCGCAAGCGATCCATCCGGCGTTGTAAATTGTTTTCTGGGAAAAATTGATGGTCAAACTGTATGTCATTAAATCGTTTGAGTTTTTAAAGGAAAAGTTAGGGGAAATTGGGGGAATTTGAAATAGGAAATTGTCCATTGAAGGGGGGAAGAATTAATTTTTTAGGAGGCAATTTTCCTTGTGATTGAAAAAATTTTGGAAAGGAGCCAACGTATTCGAGGATTTTCACAATTTTTGACAAAATACTTGCAATGATAATTATGAACTACTTTTTATCAGATTTTGGGATGATCCAGGGCCATGATCTTTGGCGATCTTTTTCGATGTCTCTTTACCCAACGGGACAACAGTTGGGAATTAGGTAAGGGAATGCGTTTCACATTTTTAAGGTAGGACAGTGGGATTAATAGATGGAAAGGATTTTTGGAAGGGGGGAATTCCTTCTCAATATATTTGGTCCACAAATAACTGAAGAAAAAATCCAGATATTTTCAGACCGGGAATCGAACCCGGGACCTTCCGATTACCAGTCGGGTGCTCTTCCCATCTCAGCTATCCGAACATATACTGATTTCCATTTCGATCCCGGTCTAATTCATCGTTTTACGTATTTTTTTGGTAAAAAAAATGACGACACATATCCCTTCGATTTTTTATAAATCGCAGATAAACGGATGATGTGATGATCTGACCTAGCGATCGGAATTTTGCTTGTTTAATTACAAAATTCGTTACGCTTCCAATATTGACATCCCATTTCTTGAGAAAAAATAAGACAAAAAATTACGTTACAACGAAAAAATCAATTGTTCTAGAATTACATTACACCCTAGGAGTGAAAAAATCGTGGGTATTTATGAATTTTTACGCAATGTTTAAGAAAAATTGAAGAATATGCTGTTTACGTAACGATTGACACTTTTTACCGAATTTTACTTCGCTCCCAGCCTACGATTCGAAACGTAATCCTCAGGTCCTTTGCTAATAATTTGTATTGAATATTCATACATGTACAAAATCCAGTCTGAAGTTGTTATCCAAAGAATATTCGATTGGCAAAATTCCATTTTTTCCAGAGTGTGCGTTTTCTACGGACCAAAAATCGAAAAAAACAAAATCTGATGTGCGATTATAGCGTCCCAATCGCCGGAGAATCCGATGGATTCGTCTCTACGGTAAAAAAAAAAAACCGATAACTTCCCTCTACACTAGATTACAGCGTTGAGAATGGTCGCCTCATAAACCAGCACTGAGTTCCGTATATTATATGCGGCGAAACTGCGTTGGTTGACGTGAGCCATACGCATGTGTAAACTCGTTTTGCATACGTCTATACGTATGTTGGGTTGCACGTAGGGCCTAGAGGGTTGACCGGGCTCTCTCTCCAGTCGATCAATAGCACACCCCGACGTCGCCCTCCCCCCTCGCGTTTCAGGCAGTAATGTACGCGATAGGTACCACCCTCAACCCCTTATTCTCCCCCCCCCCCCCCCCCCCCCCCCCCTTTTTTTTTCGGGGGCGTCCCCCCTCCTCCCCCCCCCCCCCCCCCCCCCCCCCACCGCCTTCTTGCCTCTCGTAAGACACTCTACTAGCTTGGGGATCCGCTGTGGATAATGTCGAGTTCTCTTTTCGGATAAAGTGGCTCTTCCATTGTCCGACTGTGACTCTCATCTCTACAATACTGAGCCAATTTACAAAAATATTTGGTAGTTTTTGGGCTCATTTGCACTCGAGACTTTACTCTCCAATTCAGTGGCGAGGTAATGAGGTAGAAAATATTCTTCGTGTGGTATTAATTAGTTGGGTGAATTAATTAGTTAATTGGCGAAAAAGACAATTACCTACTCAATTCATCTTTGTTACAGCACCAATAGTCGCTACGCAATTAGATAGAATTTTTCATTAATCAGAAATTAAAGAATGTGTAGTCCTCACTTCATTAATTAATTTAACTATTGAACTATTAAGGTTGAGGGGAATTTTTGATGTGACAAAAATTTGGGAATTTGTCAAATTTGTCTGAGCAGGAAAATATGCAATTTCAATTTTTTTCATTCAAATATTCAATCAAATTTCAAAACCGAGCGAGAGAGAGATGAATATTATCTATTGGTTGACGCGAACTTTCAATGAATTTGCAATTTTCCATTTTATACCATCAATTTTCTCTGCTTCCTATTTATTTTTATCATCTCACTTAAAATGGACTTTCCAGTAATATTCATTCAATTTCAACATTAAATGGTAATTTTCAATGACGAAAATGGGTTAAATTTCCGTGGAACTGACACTCGAAGAATATTTTCCAAGGGCAATCTCTCCATTTTGATAATATTCCAGATAATTCATGCGGTCGTTATTTTTTCATTATTTCGCTTATTACCCTCTGTTACCCAAGTGTGTTTTTGTAATTGTCCATCAACTTTGTTCACAACATAGAAAATCCCACTAGTTCATGGATTAAAAGCGGCCATGAGTTTGCAATAATCTCCGTTGATATCGTCGAATTGCCGCTGAATAATGAATAAAATGCCTATTGCAGACGTCAAAAGAATAAAATACAACTTACAAGTACCCTTTACTTGCACCCCTCCATTGTTTTTCTCGCGTGTCCGTATCAATCCTGTTTCTGTTTTTCATCAGATTATATATATATGTACATACATATATATATGTATATATATATATATAACCTCTTTCCACTTTTCCCTCCCCCTCACCTCCAACTGAAGGGGGTTTGATTGAATTTTTTCCTGAGGAAGAAATGTTTCCACCAAATGAATCCGTCGAAATATTGCATTCCAACAAGCAATCCTATTTTTTGTACGTTTTTAATAAAAGACCGCCTCTCCGCCTTCGGTCTCAAACTACCATTTTCTCCCTCCCCACACCTCACCACCTTTCCACCCCCTTACCAGCGTTTATTCGACCTTGTGTGTAGTCCAACTTGGCCAGTCATACTCGTACCTTTGAATATTTCTTCGCTCTTCGCTCATTTTTTATTTTATTTTTTTTATCAAAACCTTTCTATTAATATTGCATTACATGTTTTATTCACAAATAAACTGAGGAATGTTGAAAATTCACGATATACAATTTTCAGATCCACTTTGCAAGATATTTTTTCATTTTTTTTCTTCAACCAAAAACGAAAGAGTTGAAGTGGATATCGACGTTTGATTTTTTGATGGCAATATAGCATATTAAATCCACGAAATTTTAATTTTTTATTGAAAAATTCTCTCATTAATATTGTATTACATTTTTCATTCGCGAACAAACGAGAGAATTCAACAAAAATCCCAATCTCCAATTTTTCAATTGCCCTCTACCAGACCTTTCACCGTTTTTTTTTTTTTCAATCACAAAAAAAAAATGACAAAAACATGAAGTTCATATGTGAATATATGCGTGAATTTTTCGTGGCAATATTCCGTATTAAATCCACTATACGAATGCCCATGTTTTCAGTTATTAAATATTTTCAAATGAAAAATTCTCAGTTTTTATTTTCATTGGTACTGGACCAACGTAATTTTACGATTTAATATGACCGGGGTATTTTAATAACGCAACGTACTTCTCTTTGTGGGTATGTAAACAGTCACGAGCTCGTTGGAAGGATCCCTGGTAGTGTTACTGATGGAAAATTGTCACTGGAAACGCCAATGATGCGCAAATATCACAGACATTCAATGAATTCTGGAAAATTAATAATAATGATAACCTTTCATGATTTCCTACTCGCTCTCTGTGTTGTGTATTTGCACATGTCCCCCATCCATTTATTTTTTTTTTCCTCCGTCCAGAGCCCTTTCATTGCCCCCCCCCCCTCCCCCCTATCCCTCCCTCCCCCACACTCTGCCTACAGCATTCGTTACTCTTCATTGGAGCGGATTTGTAATTAAAAAATTAATCGAAAAACTGCATGTGTGCTGGATACAAGTGGACTACACGTTGTTTTTTTTTTCAACAGTTGATAGACAGGGATGATTGATGGACTTCAATATTTTTCTGAAGACATATCGTGGAAAAATAACACTGCTATCAAAACCAGACTAATTGAATGTTTCAATATTTAAATGTTTTTAAATGATACGATTCGGGTCATTCGACGGCGCGGGGAGAGGGGTGATTAATTTTTTAGATAGTCTGATTGATTGAACTCGGATTGTTTAATTTTCATATTTTATAACAACGAATTTGAACAGTTTTGTGAGCATTTTATTTCAGGGAAATTTTTATTTAATTTTATTTAGTGATTTATTTCTTTTGATAATTCATTGGATTGTTGAATTCTTACGAACTATTCAAGTGATTTTTTTTTATTCTTGAGAGAGGGCCATGCGAAGGTTTTGAGTCTAAAGTGAACCTGAAAATTCGTTATTTGTGATTTTCATGAAGTATGCTGAGAAAGAAAGATTGTGATAAAGCAGGTCAAATACCTTTCACTGACTTCCGCGAGCAGTTTAAAGTAGAATCGGCAATTAGGACGCAACTTTCCTAGGAGACTGAATGGATTCATCACTTAGTGCCTAAACTATGTATAATCCGCAATAAAATCAAGGCGGACTCAATTAGGTAAACAGTTAGGTAGGTCGGAAATGAACACCTTTGAGCACCATGGTGCACCTTTTGGGGTTCATTCCAGCCGCGTCCCCGTCGCGAACTCTGGGTAACGCCAAGTGCTGGAGAGGTTTGTTATACCTTTCCAC
>JAPYZN010006963.1:0-11919 GCA_030522865.1 Psyttalia lounsburyi | reverse complement strand
AAAAAAAAAAAAAGTGAAAAAATCGAATCTGTGATTTTTTTTCAGTTGTGCCTGTGGATTGTGGAGTTTTTACTCGCAGCCATTTTTTTTTTTGGTAATCTGAGGATTATAAGATAAGCATTGTGGAGGGGTGGCTGATGCACAGGAGCGGCGGGGTCGCCGGCGGCGGTGGTGGCGGTGCCGCCGCCGGACGCGGCCTCGAGCTCGATCATCCGCCGGCTATGCCCGGTGGTCCTGGATTTCACTGGGGGGCTATGATCGCTGGACATCATGCTGCCGCTGCTGCGGGCATGATGCAACCACCGCTTTCAGCTGGTGCTGATTATGGCATTCCCGGGGCGCATCATGGCAGTGGCCACCCGGCCATGCCCATGGACTTGCATGTACCGCAGGGATTCCCCTGTTACAGGTTTGTTCATTTTTACGTAGGTGGCGTCAGGATGGTTTGATTGTTTTTTTTTTTCGGTATTCATTGCTCCACGAGGTTTGAAAATATAATTTAGCCTTTTAAAAAGGTAATTTACGTGGTTGACAAATTGTAATTTGCGGGTTTAAAAATTGTAATTTTCGTTTTTTACAAATTGTAATCTATGTTTTTAAAATATTGCAGTTTGTCCACTTTAAAAATTGTAATTTACATTTTAAAAAAATGTCAATTTAAGATTTTTTAAATCTTAATTTATGTTTCTTTGGAAGCGTAAATTACGACATTACTCACGTAATTGATGGGAAAAATAACTTAAATAAGGTGATTGTTTTTCGATTTTTACGTTCTTCCAATCTCATAATTTACCATCTCAATTTTGTAATTTTCGATTTCAATCTTGTATTTTCCTGATGGAGATCATAAATGACGATTTCAAAGATGTAAATTATGATTTAAAAGTGTAAATCGTTTTCACATCTCGGGTTTCCCGCGAATATTTTTCTGTGCAGAGAGAGAGAGAGAGAGAGAGAGACACTCTTAAATCCAATGGAATTCAATTTTGAACTATTTGAGAATGGAATTTTCTTTCCCCCGAAAATATTGGACTTCAATTTCTGATTCAAAAATGAAAAATGAAAAATGAGTTTAACCACTATAAAAGAAATTAAATCAACCGTCAATTTAATTTTTGAACATTACTTTTTTTTCGTAGATAACTGTACACATTCTTTTAATTGCGATCTACCATCACGCGTGGAAACAGAATTTCATTAAATTCCCAGAGAGAACACTAATGTTTCCACTTATTTATAGAATGCCGGCGATTGTAAATCATTGGTAAAATTGTTTTTACCGATGACATGAAAATGGATGACATACCATGTAATGTCAATCATTGGATTGATCAAATGATTGATATAGCACGTCGAAAATACTTATCAAATATTTTTCACTGGTTGCAACAAATAATTATGCTGTCGTGAAAACACATGTTTACCTCTCAGTCTTCGGTGCTGAGAAAAAAACCTCTCCATTGATTCCCTGAAAAATGATCTCTCCAAATGTTCTTTATTGACTTCCGACGTCCAGGAAATCTTAATGAGCCCTAGAAAATTCAAACCACAAAATTCAATAAACTTAATAAATTATCTCTCAACTCACCCGTGAACATTAAAATCAAATACACGAGAGGGTTTGTCAATGGGGTTGTCAGATGTATCTCCCACATCCACGGAAGATGAAAGAAGAGGGAGACCCGGTGGACACGAGAGCGACTGTGCAAGAAACCTATTATAATTCCTAGCTCGTCCGGGTTATTAGCATTCCGCTATCAATTATCCACGAGCCGCGTGTGTACGTCCCCCGAGCGCTGCATTGGGGCACGCGAGTCCGGCACGCCAGAGCCCCAGTCATTTCCTCCTCTTCGTTCTCTCTCCCTCTCTTCCTCTTGTTTATTCTCCATTTTTTTTCGGCTCTTGCTTTTCGTAAATCATCGAGGCCCAGACCTTGTGCATCTGTCATCGTCCGATTGCACTTTATTTTCATTTTTTTCACTCTCCGGTTCTTCGCCTCCGAGACATGGACGATGTCACTCAGTATTTGCATGCGCCGCTTTTATCATTCGTCGATGATGAGTGAATGATGAGGGGAAGTGGGCCAGAGCGAAGGGGCTGACGAAGTGCGCACGAACGGCGTCAGACGAATGCCACTTGTTGCCGCCCCGAAGGCGCACTAAGTACCCTCGTCATTCATTCATACGTTCGAGAGGACACCGATAGCCAGCTCACCGGAACACACTGTATATTTCTGTGATTTATTCATCAGGGAGAGAAGTGTCCACTCGACAGTAGCCAGTTACACTCCAACGAGAGCATATTCACTCAGCCTGTCAACATTAATGAACAAATAAAACGGTAGAATTGCATTTTTTTTCTTCCGCGGCCCGGGCTTTCCACTAATGACCGATTTAATTGATCAATTTGGGATGAATTTTCAGGATCCGTTACTCACGCGGAGAAAAGTTCGCTAGAAATTATTCGTCAGTTTGGTCAGTTGAGCCCTGGACATTCCGGGACAATTCTAGCGCTCAGTAAAATTTGGATAATGATTACTGGAGATTAGCTAGACGTGGGTATAATTTTTGGCGGAGATTTCGAGAATTTTACTGTGAGGTTAGGGAATTTTTTGCCGAAATGGCAGAAGACATGCTCGACTGAAGTTAATTTTCAAAGTATATTCTAGTAAATTTTTGAACAAAACAATACTTTTGGATGCTCTGCAGATTTCTTTGATAGAAAAAAAATGATGGAGTGATAATTTATCACGAAAAAAACTCATGGGAGCTGGAGAGATTTCTATAATTCAAGAACAATAATTTACTGATAATTTATAATAACAAAAATTCTTGGAAGCTTTAAAGATCATGATAGAAAAAATATCAATTCATTGGTTAGGTAAAACGGCTATTTTTATTGAAACATTTCTCTCTGTACCGGAGTGAAATGACATTTTTTTATTTTTTTCCGCCACTTCATCGTATTACCTTCTTTGATTTTTACGGTTTCTCTCAATCTTCCCTGTCTGATTTCTTTCAACCCAGATATTACTCCCTTTTTCATGGAGTGTTCCCCCGCAGCGGCCACCCATCCAAGTAGTGACCACGCTCAGCGCTGCTCAGTTTTGTCCAGCGCTAAGCCGGCTTCCAAAGGAATGCGCTAGCAGGGCAGATGGGATTAAGAAAAACCCTTGGAGGCTTTGAAGATCCCCCAGTTAAAAAAAACAATAATTTGTTACTAATTTGTAATTTTAAAAACTCTTGGAAGCTCTGGAGATTCCATCATTAGAAAACTACAATTTATTCGCAATTTATAATAATTTATTGATGAGTTTTTAATCCCAAGGCAATTGCGTTCTGTGTACCGACATTATTTTTCGCAATAATAATTATGCGTAAAAATAATTAGTTAATTTTATGAGTTAATCAATTTTGATATGCAACGAATGCGGCAAAATTGGAGGGTCTCGATTATTTGATCTTGGTTGGATATTTTTCTGTTGATTTTATGAGGCAGAAACTGGGGAAAAAAAAAACACCTCTTCAAGGTGTAAAAAATTTATTCATGATTACTGGGGTTAATAACACAAGAATTTCATACGCTTATACGTCTATCAGCTGGTTACATGCATAATACTACGCATAAAAGCTGAATTGAACATGACGCCCGTGGGCCACAACCTTATCGAAGAGTGATATTACGTCAAAAAAACGAAGCATATTTTTCAGTAGTCGTAAAAATGCGTGGCTCGGGTAATTGTTATGGCCGTACGTCGATCCACCTCTTTCTGATACAATTTTACGGGCTTATTTTTTTTATGATTAACATTTTTTTAACGTCATTTAAAGCGACGTAATATGACAAGTATCATTATTACTTCTTGGTACTGAAATTATCTTCATGATCCGAGAATTAATGACAGATTGGTTTTATAATGAGAGTTGTAATTTTTCATGAGATAAAAAATAAAATGTTATTGCAAAAAAAAAATTGAATCGTCAAATGAATGAATCGATAAAAATTCTACTGTTTGCCGAAGGTCGATAGGTAAATAAATTTTTTTAAATTATTCGATGATTGCCTGTTTTAGGAAAGTTATTAAGAGAAAATGGCACGAACAAATCAATTCTCCACAAAAAATATTTTTTCGTTGATGATATGAATTTTTTTTAAGTATTCCATATTATCGACTCTATTTTGAGAGACCTCGCGAATTATTTATTTAACCGAAATTGAAGCATTCCAATTCCTATTACGTTTCATGTTTTCATTTGTTATTGCTGAGAGCAGAAATTGAAAACAATCACCAAAATTTTTCGTTGAGTGAGAGATCGAGAGACTACTTATTTTTTATTTAACAACAGTTGAATAATTCTAATTTCTTCGAAATAAAAATTGAACGTCCTAAAAAACTAAAAAAAAAAATAACGACGTTTCAGTCTATATGTTTCACTGCTCCCAGAAGAAATTGCAAAAAAATCCGCGAAATTTTTAGTCGAGCATTTCTACTACATGAAAAAAAATGGGTCAGTCCCTTTAATAATTGTCGTAATGGCAGAACAAGTTCTTACAACTGCTACAAATTACTGCTCTTCACATGATTAGTTTCCCTCAACGAGAGGAACCTGCGAACTCCTATTAGATCAGAAATAGCAACGAGTGAGCTTGTTTCATTTATGTTTCGTAAAGCACGAGCGGTTGCAAATCCAATGTTAACATTAACACCAAACTCTTCATTAAAAAAAATCTTGATTACAGTATTTTTGTGATGCATTCATTTACGTGATGTTTTAAACAATAAAAATAACAAAATCACCTAAAAAGTTAAATTACAGTACCACATAAAAACCTACGCGGGTATGGCATCGATCTCTAATAATAAATAAGTAAATAATATAATTTGATATTATCATTATAATAATATGATAAAATCATACAAATGTATAGTGTATTATTTTTATTATTATATTTTATATTATCATGGCATCTAATATGGTCATATGTACGTGAAAAATACTGATTACAGTATTTTTGTTGGTCTTCAAATCGCGTGATTAAAAAAATAAATAAAAATAACGCAAGTAACTAAAACAATCATATTACAGCATGACATAAGAAACGATAGTCGCGTGTAGCTCGCGTCCATTTCTAGTAATAATAAATAAGTAAATAATAATGAGAGGGAAACGGACTGGGACACCCGGTATAAGTACCGTACAGCGTATATATACGTACGCGAGGAGACTCCTCTTACGAGAGGCACTGTCCGAGAGCGGCGCGCATCGAGAGCGTTATTGAATGATGGCCCAGCCGACTACTAATGGGGCCGGACGCGCGCGGATGTAAGGGATCGGTAAGAAGCGTGCAAGAGACAGAGACAGTAACAGAGGAGAAGGAAAAAAAAAGAATGATGAGGTTGAAATAAAAGAAACAAAATGACAGAGCAACTCGACAGCGGCGGATCAAGGTCCTCAGGGTGCACCACAGTTGGACGCGCGACTGATGTGAGTTAAGGGACACGAGATGCATTCTTCCGTCGTTTCGCTCAACTCCCAACGGCAATCTGCGTTTAGTTTCGGTTATTTCTGTCGTTCGTTTACCTTCAATTTCTGGCTGTCCGTCATTAATTGCTCCGGGATTAAACACAATTGTCAATAAATTATTGGTCTCTGATAATGGATATCTCCAAAGGTCCAGCAGTTTTTTTTAGGCCTATATTTATGAGAAAGTAGTTTGAGAATTCATTTTGTGCCTGCACGCAGAGAATTTTTTTAATAATCGTGTCGGCGCCTGACTATTCAATAAAAAATTACCATATCTCCCAGGATAATTTAACGTTATCAGCAAAAATTGTACACACGTCTAGATGATTTTTCCTGGGTAATAACCAAATTTTACTGAGCAGGTAATTTTTCATGGAGAAAAATGTTTTGATTAAGTTGACAAAAAATTGTCCGCCGATTATCGAAATTGTAAATTCTACCGAATTTCTCTCATCATGGAGAATTAATTTGTTGCTTGCACGGAAAGAAATGTTTCAATAAAAATTGCCGCTCCGTTCGGCAATTGTGTGGCCTAAAGACAGTTTGATAAAAAATTGCCTCATCCCGTAGCAAAATTATTATTTTTATTAGTTTATTGAACAGGTAGTTCTTCAAGGAGAAGCTGGAAGCCTGGGGGAAAAATATATGTTTGTCAAATATTCATTTAGCCGAGAAAATCATCTGATTTTTCGAAGTCCAATTTCTTCGAAGAAATCGTTTGCAGATAATCCTGATTAGGTATCACTGGTGACAATTATTTTGCTCTAGAGGATCATTACATTGTACGGGAAATTGGATGAACCCCTTCAATAATTACTATTTGTTTCTGAATTTTAGTTATTATTGAAAATATTCATCAAGAGGCATGGCGAATCTACTGATTTTCTAGACCAAGATATTTATCATAATTGGCACACAATTGAAAAATAAATACTTCTCTCAAATAAATCAATATTTATCAAAAATAATTTTTTCAACAGTGCAATTTTTATTTAACAGTCGACAACAAATTGCTCTCCGAGTTTCCCCCAAATTATTAAATTCTGCCGAATTTCTCTCATCATGAAGAATTGTTCGAATAGTTTCAGTCAATAGTTACCGAAGTCACATAAAAACCATCTCTATTTATACATGAACATAGAGAACGTATGCACGTGATGGTTTCTGTGTGTCGCATCTCGGGCCGACCGATAAATAACTCCGCGAGGCGTTTTTATCGAAAACAGTGAGGAGGGAGAGTGAGAGGGTTTTCAGAGTCGACTCCCCCGACACGCCGACACAAAGTAACCTCGCGCGGTAGTGTGTGCCTCTTTTCTATTCCACCGCTCTTGGGCTTTCTTCTTTCTTATAAAATTCCCCCTCCTCCCCCTCCCCCTCCCCCCTCCGACCCCCAGCCACCGTTCGCCTATACACGGTGTGCCGAAGAGGAGCGCAGAGGCCCCCGGTAGTTGGGTAGCATCTGACTTTTTTTTCTCGGCTATCGGAGAGTGGATCGCGCCGCGATCCAACCGACTGCAATCAGAATTGATTATAGCCTGCCGAAACTTGACTGCCTGGACGTATTATACAACGCGCCCCGGGCCTCCGCGCAACATCAGATTTTTGGGGGTACAAAATTCGGACAGATATTCAATTTTGGAAAAAATCATTTTGCTGGGTATTTCATTCAGAGTTTGTCAATCGTAAGATTTTACGGATTGACATTCAAATCGGGTTTCATAGGACAAGCCATCCTCTACGAGACAATTATTTTGAATATTTTAGAATATTTTAAACTGTAGAAACCAATTGAAATTGAATCGGCAATCGATTAATAATTATCAGGAGATAATTTCACTAGAAAATCTGTGAAATTCCAGACAAAAATCCAAGTTTTCAATCAATTTTACGACGTTCCGGTGCCGCTTGAAGACCAACAAATTAAAGGAGATAAAAAATAATAACAAATTTTCATATATTTAATTATTATTCAGAGTCTCAAACGAGCCTGACTAAAAAGCTCTAATATCACTCATTTTTATGTGGTTTTTGTTTTGAACTCTCGACCGATTACCCCGGGAATTATTAAATAATAGGGCTCCTCGAGATTTTTGTGTGAAACCGTGAATTCTTTGAGCCCTGACGAATCTATTTTCACTCAGGTGTGGAATACAAAAGGGATACAATCCTCAGGATGAGGCGGACGGAGCGCGTCTCAATCGATTTCACGACGCTGATCCTCTGAATCAGTAGCCCCGGCAGATCCTTGACTTCAGATTTTTTTTTCTCTTCCGGTGTTTTTGCTTTCTTTTTTGGCGAGACGCTGCTGGCACGCGCGATCCGATACCGAAAACTGTGCGTATTCAGTGTACATCTCATCTGGGGAATTGGAAAAAAACTCGTTTAGCGGCCCGAAAAATCTAGTCTTTTTCTTTTTTTTTTTTTGAGGAGGCGAGTGGTAAATTTTATCCAGTTAATGGAGACCATTTTCATTTTTTGTTCACTCAACAATTATTAAAAATATGAAATTAAAAATACAATTTAACACATTAACATATTTAAAATATGTCACATATTTGTTTAACTATAGAGTCATATATATCTTTTTTAATATTCATTTACTTACATTTTAAGATATTCGTTTCATTAATAATAAATCACATGAGCTGTTAGCTCATTAACTCTGCTCATTGCCGGAATTAAAACCATTTTCATTTTTTGTTCATTCAACATTTATTAAAAATATGAAATTAAAAATTCCATATAACATATTAACATATTTAAACTATTTGAGATATTTGTTCAACTATAGTTATGCTGTATTCATATATATTTTTTTAAATATTCACTTATTTATATTTGCAGAGGTTTACTTTATTGATAATAAATTGCATGAACGGTTAGCTAATTAACTTTGCTCATCGACGGAATTAATGCGAAGAAAATACGAGAAATTATGAATTCTTCAATGGGAAAAACCTGGAAATAGGTAAAAGATAGAGACATCGGGACACCACGAAATTTAATCGGCGTGACTACGGTGACGAGTGAACACACCGCCTACACTGCCACTTGACCTCCCTTACGCCCTCTCTCTCTCTCTCTCTTGCTCTCTTTCTGCGATTATATCAATGGAACAAAACTTTGAGTAGTGCGTTCGCTGGCTTGACTTTGTTCACGCTGCCCACGAGCTCTTTCATCCGGAACACGATGCAATCATAATCTTAATCATCAGTAACGGAAATGAAATCGAAATCTGCTCGCAAATACCTTGGACGGAAATTCTCCAGTTTTCGTGCTTGTGAAATTACACTGATAAAAACAATTCAATTTTGCATGTAGACGATTATAGTGTAGCTAAAATTCTCTAAGAAACGGTTATATTGAACTAGAACTATACGCTCAGACGGAAAAGCAATATATTTTTACATTAAATTGGCTAATTTTACAAATTAAACATATAAAATTATATATTAAATTGACTATTAAACTCACTATCAATTGATTATTAATTAAATTGCTATATTGAATTGATTAAAAGCATCTAATGTAACATCGAAGAAAATAAATTATTATAAATAAAATATTCCCAAATAAATTTGTTTTCCACAACCAAACGTCCGAAATGCGTTCAGTAAAATTCGCTCGAAATGTTTGCCAGAAGAATATTTGATTCGTAAAATGATCAGCTTTTTGGGAAAATTGTAAAAATAATTTTTCTCATTCCAGTAAAAACAATTTTTCCAAAAATTGTGGAAAATTTTATGTGATATAATGTTTTTTGTCCGGTTCTTGGCATTGGATTTGCGCAATTTTTGGAACTGAATCATTTTGTATTCAAAATTAGTCCTCGTCCAGGTTTATTTGTATTCCTCTCGTGTCTTATTGGAATGAATTTCTGTTGACAGTTGAAAATGTGTGACTGAAAATGTGAAAATAATTCAAAAGCCCGCAAGAAAGTGGTATAAAGTGTAAAATATGTATAACAGATTATGTTTATGCATGCGGTCGTGGCACTCAGTATTTTTCTTTGATACGAACCCCACTGTCGAAAATTTCGTTGAGGAGGAAAGAAGAAAGTGAGATGAAAAGATTGTTGTTCGGTATGAGATTTGAATAAAAGTATCTATACTTGATACAAAGGCAGTGCGGAGATACTCCGTCTCTTTACAACTGCGCGCAGTCTCATTAAATATGTATAGATTCGTACTTCCCATCCATTCCGACAGTGCTCCAGTATCCCCGGATAATATAGATAGAGTATGAATGATTACTCGAGACACATGTTTTGCCGATTGCAAGTGGATATTAGAGATTTCGCCTCCACCTCCGGCCATGGAAATTCTCATGTGCAACGGGTGTAAATCAGGGGTGAAGTGGCAGTTCTACAAGGAAAATTTTTTATTCTGTACAATGGGTACTCTCAGATTTCGTAATGCCGACTTTTATTGAGAAAGTTCGACTAGTTCTGTTATTTATTTATTTACTGCAGTGGAAAAAAATTGGTGACACGACAAAATTCCTTTCCTCAAATTCCTCGAAGTCAAATTTTCTTTTATCGAGAATTCCCGCGATCAAATCCCCATATTTGAAGCTGTGAGAACAGCATCTGATGCATAAGCGGAAGTTCGCGGGTTCGAATCCCGGACCGGACAATCATTTTTTTCAGTAAAAAAATTCTTGTCAATTTTATATTGAGAATAATTCCGAATCCCATCCAACGGTTTCCGGTAACGTTCCGAGAATGTAGAGGGCTCGAAAAATTCCCTTCTGTGATGTGGGGATTTTTATTTTTATGGATATGGGAGTTACTGATTTGGGGATATTTCTTGAGGGAGATTTCGAATTCTGGGGTTTACTCGGGGATTTTATTATGGGGATTTTGCATTCGGGAATTCCGTCATGAACAAAAAATTTAGTTCGCCAAAGATTTTTTAGACAACCGAATGACGAAAATTAAAACACAAAATTCGATTTTTTTCTCAGCGGGGGCTCCATGACTACCCGGAGGGAAACATTCACTTATACCAGGAGAGCTTCGAAATTATCGGATATTCGCCGATGGGTTCGTTGCAAACAAGTGAACGTATCAAGTATTGCAAATTAAGAAATCGCGAGCGTCAACCGCACGCGATTTTTCTAGAAAACTTGACAAGCTTGTTTGCTTGCAGGGAACCTAGAGGGAAATATCCGATTAATTTATAAGCTCGAGTCGTATTCGGAGGATTATTTTTTCTTTTTAAATTTCATCCGATAGACGGAAAAATTAAAAATTAAAACTCACTATTCCGAATCACAAAATTATAATGTACTTGATATTTACAGTAAATTTTAATTTTCAGTAAAAACTATTCAGTTCACACCATCGTATTGTATTTGGCAAATTTGATGGACGTGAACTTGCCAATCTTTCGTTTCTTAGATATATCAAAATGAAAAATTACCAGTAGAATTCTCAAAAAATTACGAGTGGATTTTCTTGTTGACTCTACAGAAAATACTCGAATGCTGCATCTCTATTGCCTGAAATTTCGATAAAAAAAAATAATTGATATAAATTATGGATCAATTCACGTAATCTGCGGGCGTGATTGATTTTCAGACGATTTTTATATGAATTGAAGAGCATAAATCTGTAACGTTCTGTATATTTCGCAGTCTGTCACCGAAAAAATACGAAAAAGTCTCGTAAATTCCGTAAATGTAACGGAAATTACAAGAATTATTATACCCTAGAACATACAAATTCTTGGATGTTTAAGGATTTCTATGGAACGTTCCAGTTAAATTAAAGAACATGTTGCTAAAGGTCCTCCTCACTGTGACTCATGGCTAGTCATAAGACCTTGGATGGATGAGTAATTTTACGAAATAGATAGAATTTACGTGACGATTGACACTTTTTATAGAATTCTACTTCCCTCCCACATTACGTTTCGAAATGTAATTCTTAGTACTGGTAATTTTTATTCAATATTTCTCAACGTGTATGAATATTTAGTAAGCGGGACGGACAGGAGTTGAGTACCCAGAGACAAAACTAAAATTTGTTGATCATCGACAAAAATTAATTATAAAAAATATGAAAATTAAATTCAAAATTGCCTGGCCACTCAGTAAAATTTATTGACTGCCTACTAAAAACTATCCAAACGTATGAATAATTTTTGTTGCACATGTTGAATATTTGCGTGTGGCTGGGGAATTTTTTCCCGAATATTTACTGAAAAAATAACATTTACTAATTTATGCCATAGGTGCCCGTAATCACGCGATTCTAACCTCGCTTCGCTCGGTTAAATCGCGGATTACGGGCACAATGGCATAAAATATTTTTCCGTACTGCTCTTCACTTTTCCTCGTCCGGGGATTGGTACGGGTCCTTGCCCGAACTCGAAAAAGTGAAAATCACTAC
>JAPYZN010006957.1:0-15626 GCA_030522865.1 Psyttalia lounsburyi | reverse complement strand
CGAGTGACTGAAAAGTTGCTTTTTCGACACATTGAGATGAAAAATTATGTTCGTAACTCGTGAAAAAAGTGATTTTTGACTCGTGGGATTATATGACTCTCCTTCGGCTCGTGATATAAACCTCCCACTCGCCAAAAACCATTTTTTTTCACTTGTTACGAAATATACTATTTTTCCCCACAGCATGATAAAAAAAAATCCATTTTCCTTTGCATTCCCCAAATAACATAAATCCTCATGGGAAAATATTTCCAGAAATTCTTCCCCAATTAATGGACCATCCCAACAAAGAGAGCAATGTTTTTCCTCCTCTCAAGACGTGTAAATTCTAGCACCCATGAAAAAACATTTTCTAAAAAAAAATTCCAAGCAATTAATTTTTACGATTTCCAGAGGCCCCTCGGGTATGCTGTACACCAACCCAACAGACACAATACAATTGCTGTGACGAAGCCCACGTGCACGCCATAAGCGCTCTAAAACCAAAGACCCCTTGTGTTTATGAATGCATGTACAAGTAAAACTGCTTGTGACGAGGCGTGCCACCACGCGTCATCATTTTACTTTCGATAAATCGTTCATAGTGCATATCTTCTATGTATTCAAAGCGTCAATGATTCTTCGAAATCGCGGCGTAATGAAATAATCAATCAGTCATTAGCCGAGAGTATGTCCCATTCCAGGAATTTTTCTTATTACGATCAGTTCGACCATCTCTCCCCTCCTCCCCCCCTCCACCCCCCCCCCCCCCCCCCCCCCCCTTCCGCCCTCAGTTACATCGACATTACGCAACGTAGATCGAGAAAATTCATCGAGACACTTGTTACAAAAATTAATCCTCCTCAATTCGGTAATTTTAATTCGATGTTTGAACAGTATGCCGTCATTTGGAAAGTGAATACACGTACGAATAGATTTCACAATCATTTTTGCGTGTGTGTCTGTCAGCGCCACCGTGCGGCAGCACCAAAGGCGCGCGTAAAATAATTGCGACAACGCTAATCTCCTCCCGTCGTTCCCCACCCTCAATCCTCTCATTCCCCTCTTCCAATTCTCATTTGTAGATTCATGGTATAATCACAGTAAGAGAGAGAGAGCCTTGGAATAGGCCTAGACCCAGTTCCACCACCAGCAATTCCTCCCCCATTAACCTCGAAAACATTTGCAGTAAATAGAGAATGAAAAAGAAAAAAAAAATAGTCACCGATTAAAATCTATTACACGGAGAGAAATTTTTTAGTAGAAATTGCAGTTGCGTTTGTAATCGTGTGGCATTTTTGACAATTATTAGTAAAATTAATTATCTTTAACACAAATTATACACACGTCTAGACAATTTTTAGTGAGAGGTGAACCAATTTTACTGAGAATTTGGGAAATTTTCACGAAAAACTCGAAAACTTTCATTACGGAGTCAACAAATTTTACTGACCAGTTGAATAATTTCTGTCGCGCCCCTCGATAACTTTTAATGAGCAGTCCACAAATTTTACCGAGTCGGTACGGCAATTTATCCCGAGCGGCCAAAATACTAAACGATTATACAACTGAACGGTAATTTCTACTGAATTATTTGCCCCGTATATAACCACGAAATTTCGTGTACTCTATTCTATTTCAGTTTCAAAATAGAAAGTTGAGTAGACAGACTAATGCCGGTGATATTTCTACTGCCGAGAAACTGAATAAAATATTTTTTATTTCACTCTTTTTTTTGGGTTTTTATGGGGATCCGGTGTTGGGAATCAACCAACCGACATGAGAGGAGGACCGGAAGTGCCAATGACGTCACTCTACTCGCTTACCCGGCCACGACGAGGGGCAAATAATAAAGGAAAAAAAGGTAAAAAAAAAAAAATTAGAAGAAAAAAAAATGGTGTATGGAGAACGCGTTGGCGTTCA
The DNA here is from genome assembly GCA_030522865.1 of Psyttalia lounsburyi. Classification (NCBI taxonomy): domain Eukaryota; kingdom Metazoa; phylum Arthropoda; class Insecta; order Hymenoptera; family Braconidae; genus Psyttalia; species Psyttalia lounsburyi. The sequence continues at coordinate 13,724 of JAPYZN010006957.1, read as the reverse complement.
ACGCACGTTTTTCATACGTCTGCTCTGGGTTACAATGGGAATATCATTGGCGATTGTAATTTGCGCTGCCTTTTAATTCGCTAGACTCGTCATGATGCCTTATTTACCATAATTTGTACACAGTTGAAAATTCGATGATTGAGTTGACGTTGACAATGTGGGCTCCTAACACTTCTCAGAGTTAACATCAAAACTAACATGTATATTATCAGTAATGACGGCAGTTAATTAACACATTTACAGATTTTACACTGGAGTTTTTGATTTTTTTAATGGGACCCTTATCGGAAATTCTCGAACGACTTTTTTAACTTGGATTATCCAAATAGTTAGAATTTATTCCATATTTATGAAGATTAATCGATTAAGACCATGCAAGGATGTTCGAATATTATAAAAAAATTAACTCATGTTTGACCCTGAGAGTCTAATCACGAAAGAGATATTCGGAAAACGGCTCCTGTCTCTTCCTTTTTTCCACGAAAAAGTATAAATAAATAAATTTTCAATCGATCCACTTGAAAACACTCGTGGCAAAGCCGGTACCTCACGTGAGAGATGAGAGAGGCAATAAAAAACACTTTGAAAAAAAAGAGAGTTCAGAGAGACAAGCAATGAGCGCCATAACCTAGCCATTGTTGCCACATCTATTTTCATTCTCAGTGCTCACAACTCCAGACGAATATTAATAACAATAGCAAATAGTATGAAAAATAAGATAAAAAATAGCAGAAACTAAACGCTGAATAGCGATTAAAAAAGTGCTTTTGAAGTATCAATTTCAAATTTAATAATAATGTTTTAAATATTTCGTGACAATTTCATAACTTATTGTAAGTAAATGGCAAAGGATATTTACAATTACGAATCTCATCAAATTTTCAAGTAATCGAAGACTTCAAATGGCTCAAAATTCGACTTAGGTTATGTCACCTTGGCTGAGTTTAGGCTCAGATCAACTGTAGTTTTAGAGATACTTGGGCAAAATTAGACATAGAATTAGCCGTACTTGGTGCAACTTTGAGTACCAGTGTAGAGACACTATTGTTTATAAAAATCTTTAAAATGAAAAATAACTCCCTGTACTTAAAGGTACTTTAACGAATCTCCGCAGTTGACCAAGGGCGCTGGGTTGCATGAATTCCAACACAGTGAAAATAATAAGGTTATATCTTGAAGAGAGACGAATAATTAAACATGTATTGTTGAATAATGGCAAACATTGTGTAAAGTATTTTTATCATTAATCTTTTGAAAGAATGAGCCTAATTGGGCAATTTAAGTTCAATGAGAGGTTCTTTACTGAAGTTCTGAAACAAAATATATGAGAAGTAAGCTCGGATTTTTACAGAACTTCAGTGAACGACAGTATACAACAATACAAATAATTATTAATAGCGTAATACGTAAGGGATAAATTATCGTGTAGAAGGTGCAACTGGCATATAATTAAATCCAAGAAAACCCTAAAATCTCTCAAATAATCTGAACAATTTCTTTTCCGATTCTAGATTATTATATATTTAGCTCACTGGCACCTCTACCTCTTAAACCCTCACGGAACCCCTAGCCAGAAGTCTCCACTCTCGAAGACTCCAGTAGCTTCACCTAGCCCTAACCAGAAGTATTCACTAGTGAATACTCCACTAACTTCGCCCACCCCCAACATTGTTGCACAAATAAAAAAGTATATAATGAGTAAAATAAAGTGACTCACCTTCGAGTTTCATGCCTACCTCTAGGCACTTCTGGAACCTACAGAATGGACATCTCTTCCTCTGGGTCTTATCAATATGACAGGATCTCTCAGCAACACACGTGTAAACCTTTTTATTCTGTACAGTACGTTTGAAGAAGCCCTTGCACGATTCGCAGGTAAGAAGGCCATAATGATAGCCCGATACTTTATCACCACAAACCGGGCATAATTCCTCAATAACATCCTTTGTATCCGGAAATTCTGATGTACCCGGTACAGAACCAGTGACAATACCAACTTGTCCAATACCAGGATGACATACATTACCAGGTACTTGTCCAGAACTGGCGACATTCTGATTGGTATTACTATTGGTAGCGCCAGCGCTATTACCACCACCAGTTGTGCCACCAGTGGCATTGCCATTGGTACTATTGGCATTACTACTGTTGTTACTACTGCCACTTTGATAATTACCACTCGTCTCAATACCACCACCCGATGTACCGCAATTGCCACCCCCTGTTGGTGAAAATAAACACGTATAAACTTTTTTACTGCTGCACGGTGAATTATTGCGCTTGAAAAATCCCTTGCACGATTCACACGTCAATAAACCATACTGATAACCCGACATTTTATCACCACACATTGGGCATCTCTCCTCAAGTGCAATGGCATCGAAGAATGCCGATTCAAAACCAAGTACATTGCCACTCTGTGTTGTACTACCCGATTGACTCGACTGTGAGCTCTGACTGTGATTTGATAATTGTGTTTGCGATTGCTGTTGGCACATTGTCGTTGGGGGACTCTGTGCACAACTTGCATACGGCGATTGGGTGTACTGATTAGTTTGTTGCTGTTGCTGTTGTTGTTGTTGTTGCTGTTGTTGTTGTTGTTGCTGTTGTTGTTGTTGTTGTTGTTGTTGTTGTTGTTGTTGTTGCTGAGCACCAGTTGGTCCATGTGGACTGCCCTGAGGGCTCAAGTGAAATGGCGACATGTTCAGGGACATCAGACCCGAATGTTGCTCCATGTCCAATAACATATCACCCCCGAACGAGGTTCACACACCCGGCACATATGAGGATAAACTGATTGGGATTTTTTTCTTTTTAAAATGAATCCGGAATTAGGGACTAGCGGGGGATTGGTTATTTGTTCCGATTGATCGACAAGTTGTGGATATTATGGGCATTTACAGGCACTCCCCTATACATAGTTCACGGTAATTAGGAAAAAGCCTCATCTCGTCACGCGCATTGTCACATGGATCGATTTGTACGTCCGAACCATATTTAATTATCCTCACAGTTAAATATCTTATAGTAATCTTTTCCTTCACTGCAATCCCAAGTCAACACTTGTCACTTATATTTTGATCATTCGGCACCAATCGTGGGGGTAGCGTGGAGTTAACTCAGTAAACTATTGATAATAGGGGGAGAACTAAGCTAAATAAATGGTAAACAAACTTTATTGGGGGATGTGGCTAATTGTTAGTGAGTTTTTGAGTTATGAAAACAACCGGAGCCGGGGCGTTGGTGCGACCTGACAGCTCGACTATCTGCGTGCGACTAGCTGTCTTCTCGCCTCGTTGCTCTCCTGAAGGGCCCGCCCCCTTCTGTGCTTGTGCCTCTGTTCGTGGTGTAAGTAACCCCCTCCCCGCGCGCACACCCTCCTCCGCGATTTTACGTACGTAATACTGGCCTCACTTTGGCGTTTTATACTTGAAAAAGTACTGGGAACCAGCGCCAACTACCCTGCACCGGCACTAGCCCAACATTTCGGAATTATTATTTTTCGGCGATGCTCGGAGAATCTATGTCCTCGCGGTTTTGTACACACTGGGGGGGAGGGGGGGTAAAGTAGATCTGGACCTTGCGTAGACAGACGTGGAGAACATCAAATCATTCACGCCCTTTCGAACAATAAACAACAAAACAATTGATAAAGGCCTGGGAATGACAAAATTTCCGAGGAAATTGATTGATCAAGGACTTTGTTGGGGATTTTTTAACAAATTCAGACTCAAAAGTTGTCCATTTTTTTTAAGTTGACGAAGAAAAGAGTCACAACGAGGAATAAGTGAAAGTGATCCAGCGGCGCATGCCAGAACCGCGCGGCCAGGTGCCACCATGAGCGCGCCAGTCCAGGAGGTAGGGGGAGGTCGACGATGTGGAAGGGGGTGAGGCTGGACGGTGAGGGGGGGGGGGGGGGGTGTGGGGGGGGGGGGGGGGGGGGGGAGGAGGGGCACCGTGAGGCTGCGCCGGATTGGAATGAGCAGTGGGGATGACCTACTTACGGAACCAGGTCTATGTCGGCAGGAGAAATATTGTCCGAGTTTGCGCGATACTCCAAAGTACCAAGACAAGTTTTGTCGCTCTGTTTTTTTTTTTTAGAGGGGACTATCTTGGGGACCTCCCTCTCAACACTTTCGGGGTGGTCGGAGGTTTGGGGTTGATGCAGAGTAATTTGGTGGAGGCCACGTTCTTTGGATGAGAGTGTTCTTGAGGGATTTAGGGGTAATTATACAATAGAATTTTTTTTTTTTCCCAATTGGATTCTTTAAACTTGGAAAATTTTGAATCAATCCAGTAAAATTTTAAGGAATTCTGGAATTGAAATATACTTTGAGTTGATTTGTCAAAATGGTAATTCTGTCAAAATTTCAAGGAAAAATTTGGTTATACCTATTCTTGAATTTTCAGCTAATTCAAAATTTTGAAATCATTTGGCATCGGATACACATTTTTATTGAGACATTGAAGAAATCAGGGAATTATAATCTCAATGTTCGAAACAGCAATTTGAAATTGCTTTATTTAATCTTCTAAAAAACATTTAATAGCACTTATTTCTCAATTGTTCATGAAAAATCAATATGTTACAGGAAATTTTGATCACGAACATGCCTTCTCGTCCAAAAATTCAAGATTAAATTTAAATTATGTTCAGCATTGTTCAGAACATTAACTGTTGAATATATTCAAAAAAATTCGACGAATTTCAATGAATGAAAAAATTGTATTTGAAGCACTGATTCTGATATAAATTGCAGGTTTAAATCAGCCATTGCCTCACCTCTTTGTTTCATTATTTCGGGTATCCAGTGGGTGGGTCTGTGGTGAGGTGAAAGTTACGTTTGGATGAATTTAGGAGATCCCACCCACTCGCAGGAGCGATTTTCGATGGGTTTTAATGAAGGGTTACACAAGGTTACGTCACACGTGAAATCGATAAAATGAAAAAAAAAAGAAAGGGGAGAGCGAGATATCTCCTCAGTTTCGTTCAAACGAGAATAATGTTTGATGATAAAATGAGTTGAGGATGGGATAACTCTTGCTTTCAGTGTGGTTTGATAATCTTGAATCATCATGGAGAAATAAAAAAAAAATGTGAAGAGGGGCCTGGCATGGACAAGGCACGGCATCCAACACACGGGGCTGTGGCTGGGTCAACAGCAACGCCGTTGGCACTCCCCGAGCGTTTAGCTGTGTGCCGCACTCAACGTATTTCCCTCTCTCTTTGCCCCTGTTCCCCCTTCGCCCATCCAGTTGTCTCGAATCCCTCCCGTCGCGTACCCCTTGTACCACCGCAACTCCTTTATCACTCCATCTTTCTTATGGTAATACAACTCTCTCCCTCGCACTTGAGCTTCTCGCCTTCTCTCGACGCTTCGTCCGATGTGCGCCGACTACTGGTGGCCCATAGTGGGGAGACCCACTGACCCAGTTCGATGAGAACATGACGCAGTCCTGCGACTCGTTCGCGCGCGTTTTTTTTTTGTTCGATTTTTTTTTATTCACTGAGGTTTTTCTCTCGCATCTTTAGGGGAATTGGTGGGGGATATCGAACGGTTCAGTTTTGAGGGATTTTTATTTAATTCGCGGGTTGGGTTATATGAGGGAAAGTAGAAGGGAGGGGGTATTAGTCTTCCCCTTGTTCTAATTTTTTTTTTAATTCTGGAGATCGTTATATAGTAAAGGAGAGATAGGCAAAACGGTTCGTGAATGATCGTCAATATCTCCTGATTAAATCATGGGATTTAGATGAATCGGGTATCAACTTCAAGCGTCCAAAAATAGCTTCAAAATGAAAGAGACATCGAAAAAGTACACTTTTTCATTGTCGAGTTATTGGCAATTAAAGAGGAGTTTTGCCCCCTCTCTCTCTCTCTCTCTCACTCGTCTGTGAGTTACTAGTGCGTAATCAGCCACTTTTTGGCACGCACGTGTGACACACGATTTCTCAGCGAGTGATTTTGGGCCCGATACGCGTTTAACAACCTGTTTACGTGTATTAAATGGTTTCGAAAAATTAATTTTTCAGACGGGTCTTAGAAAATAGTTTTACCTCCTAAGTTAAATTTGTTTTTTCCAATTTTTTCATTCTCTGAAAGCATGGAAGTGATCAGGTTATATTTCTAGAATTCGATTTCATTAGTTTTTTTTTATCCGCTTGGATTTTTTCCCATCGCTGGGGGGCTGGTGGAGCAAATTCTATGGATTAGTTTTGGGGTAATCTTGGTCTGTTTGGGGAGGAGGTGGGTGGCGCATGCGATCGATGAGTCATGGGAGTCTTCTCTTTGTTTCTAGTTTTTTAAATTCCGAACTTTGAGAGTGATCAAGTGAGCGCTTTGCAATACAGATTTATTTCTCGATATATTTATTCAGTGGAATTTTTGGGGATTTTGAGACTGGGGAATTTAATGGATTCGCTGAGGGATTATGATACCATTAAGGGTTGAAGGGTGACGAAGTTATTCACGTCTTCCCTTTGTTCCTACAGATCCTTTAATTCCTGCGATCGTTAGTGTTTAATCGTTTATTAGATATACTACTTCTTCTCTCGATGAAGGCTTTTTTCTCAATTCGGGGTTTATACACTCTGAGACGTTTTTGAATATTTCGAAAGATTTGGGAGTGGGGGAAGTGGAGAAAATCAAGTGTTTCATTCTTACTAGATTTTTTATTTTCTCTCAGATTAAGGAGATTTAAGGGAAATATTTCCATTTCTGAGCTTCAACGTTTTTAATTCCGAATAGATAACTTTCATTTGAACGAATTTTCAATTTTCTAATTTTTATTGCAAATGGTCTGCAATATTAAGAATCGTAAGAAAATGTTTCTAGATCATATCTGTATGTATATCTGGGATAACTAGGATTTTTGGTGATCAATTGTTAGAAAAATTAATATAAATACGGTGTAATTTATTGAAAAAAACAATCTGAAAATCGGACTCATGGTAGCCTAGATTAATCTTCTTATAGTTGATTAATTTCAGCTGGATTGCAATTCTGTTTGGGACGGAGGCAAAACAAATAATTGAAAGTATATAACCCGTTTGTACAAAGTTTTCCAGATATTCTGTTTCTCGGTTTCTTTAAATCCATATAAGCCTAATAACTAAAGAAAAAATGGGAATAACAAATTCAAACTTGACGTGATTGTAGCCCTCAAAATAATACAATTTCGTATTTTCAAAGGGCGCAATCAACCGAGCGATTTTGGAATTATTCAACCATTGTTAGAAATTTCTTTCCTAAGGCTAACCCTCATCTGGTCAATCTACACGACCCCCCGACTTTGGTCACGCCGTGAGGGATTTCTCGCAGTGTTATTTTAAGCTCGAGCGTTGCCGTATTCACTCTACACCGCCCGGGTACGTTTAGCGAATTTCCGGCAACGTCGCGTCACGGGCAATTGCGTTTAACACTGGGAGCACAAAATTCCTCTTGAAATTTATTTTTTTTTGTTAGGAATTTTGAAATTATTTTATTCTTAAAATTATTATAATTTTGCGGACACTTCAATTGCAAAAGTCAAATTTTACTGAATTTTTTCTGTTCGGTAGTCAAGGAGAATTTAAGAAAAATGATATGTCAGGATTGTCTCATAAGTTGGCCAAACTGTTTGGCTAAATATTTCCCTATACACGGGCAGAATTTTTGAGCACCATTTATGTTCTCATTTTTATATTTTTTTAATGAAATTATTATTGTTTCATTCGTAAGGCCACAATGTAATTGATAGAGATGAAATAAACCAAATGATAATAATTATAATAATACATAAACTCACGGTGAACTGGCTTTCATTGAAAAGTCTTAAAGTGCTGTTTATCATTATTGTAACTATTCCTATTGTTCCTCCTCTTTCATGTAAGATTTATATTTATTTGATTGTTTTCTATGTTTTTATTTAGCTTGGCCAAAAATAATATGTTTATGAATGTTATGAAAATTCATGACAATTGGCTCTCATTTCTATTTAGATGAAATTCGGTGTCTTTTCGAATTTACTGGATTTTTTTTTGAGTGTTGAGGACATTTTTCACATATTGACATGAAAAATTGGTTTGAAGATAATTCTGGTGAAGGGTATTAATATTCATGGGGTGAAATCGAAGGGGAAACGGAGGGGCGAATGAAATGATTTTTCAACCCTCTCGGCAAGTGGGCGTATTTGGGGTATACAGGTTTAGTACTCAGGCAACCATATCGACTGAATATCGACGGAGGAAATCCTGTTTTACGCCCTGCGATACCTCTCTGTGCACCTGAATACTCGGTATAGTCGGGCCCTTTTGTTCGATGTTACATCGCCGTAAGCCCATCGATATTACAGCTTTATGAAAGAACTGATTCGGCTCTGGTGAGTTATTTGAAGCGGAGGGCTTTGTTTGAATGTCTATATCTGGATTGCGAGGGGGATTTCGTCGGTATGACATGGGAATGGGCCGGATATGCAAAGGAATGGACGCAGAGGAACGACAGAAATGATTTTTCGGGGAGTATGGGTAGAACGCATTCTGAAACGAATTGTATTTTTTCTAACTGAGGTATACTATTTATATTAATTACTTCTCACTATTCAAATTTATCTGGTTCCATCGGCGTCTTCGGATTTTATTTAACCCCGATTTTTTAATTACCGCAAGATTATTCAATTACACTCAATACGTCTACACGGAGAAACAAAAATCTGTAGAAATTATCGTACTCATACGTTCCGTTATATAATCGTGTAGTATTTTGGCCGCTCGGGGAAAATTACCGTATGGATCCAGTAAAATTTGTTGACTGCTTACGAAAAGTTATCGAAGGGCACGATAAAAATTATCCGACCGGCCAGTAAAGATTGTTGACTCTTTAATAAAAGTTTTCAAGATATATATATAATTTTTGTCGGCTGCTTAATAAAAATTATGGAGTTTGCCGTGAAAAATGCCCCAACTTGTCAGTAAAACCTCTCACGAAAAGTTGTCTAGCGTGAAAAGTTTACTGAGCGTTTGGGTAATTTTTTCCAAACGTCGAAAATGCAACACGATTATCAAATGGAATCGATAATTTTTACTAAAAAAGTTCTGTCCGTGTAGCTGTTGAAAATCAACGTCGTTCTATAAAATTTTTTTTTCTCAAGTTATTTCTATGAGATTGGAGATTTGAGATTGGTGATTCTTATTTTGAATTAGGTCACATTAAGAAGGTGAAAAACTAGCGGCAAGAGCGTTGGATTTTCCACTCTCAACTAATGATTTTGGCGATTAAAATGAGTTCTTCTATTCCCCGCTTCTCAAAAGACTCGTCCATTATGATAGTTTTTTAATGGCCCAGCGTATTACGAATCAAATTAATTAGTTCTCACTTAGACGATTAAAAGAGGATTACCAATCATTAAATATCATTCGAACGGTTTTTAATCAATTCACTGGAAAGTTTATAAAAATTAGCAGTTTATTTCCCTGAGCATAAAATATTTCAACCCCCGTCTGAGGATGAAAATCACGAAATCTCAATTTCTCGTGGATGACGAGTGAATATTCATTCGTGGGAGTTTTAAACGAAAGGGAAACTCATCGCTCTCCGGTGTTGAACGCACGAATGAGAGGATGTGGCACGAACGAGAGTGAAAGCAAGTGACCTAGAAACCTGAAACAGCCAAAAAAGAACGATTCTCCTTTCGTACGATACTTCTTACACTTCTCTCTGTACAAAATTGTATTCACGGTGGATTGGGGGCTCCCTGTCATATCCCTGTGCCAACCCAATTTCTCAACACAATGACCGATAATTTCGTTTGAATTTCTCATCCACTGTCTCCTCATTCGGATTGTAGATTTATTTTATTCTATTTATTTCATTTTTTATGTGACTTTTATGCGCCTGTGATTCAGGGTCGAGAGCGATAAAATACCCCACGATCAGGGCGACGATTGGCAAGGCTGGATGGAGAGTCCTTTACCCGTATACCAGCGAAATTATACCGTCATTATCGGCAATGACTATTTCTGTGGCACGGCATATTCTTTTTTTTTTTTCACTTAATATCAGGAAAAATTGTGGATAATTTTTTCAATTCCGAGAGAATATCTCATCTCAAGTATTTCATTTAATAAAATCACTTCTTGAAATTAATTTCTCATCTTCTATTTATAAATACGATCATTATTGATATTTTATTTTGAAAATTGTCAAATTATACATCTGGTCTGGATCATTGAGTAAGTTTATTACGGAATCCAATTCAATGCAAATGATCATCGACTGTAAATCGAGAATTACAGCATAAAATAACGCGAGTGCTTCTCATTTTTATTTTTATTCAACCATTTTTTTTCTCTCTCATTTTTTTTTCTTCTCTCGTGTCTCGAGCGCAAGTTTCTCGTTTGTGTCAGAAGTGTGCCAAGGCCCCTAACATGCCCCACTCCGGCGTTCCCCATTTTCGAAACTAAAAGTAAAATCTAACTCATTGTATGCATTTTATACAAACGTGAAATCATATGGTAATAGAGTGACTGAGGGGTGGATGGAAACGGTTCAAAAATGCGTAACCGTAATACATATTTTTGTCACTATGTATAACGAAATAAATGCCGCTTGGGGGAACCAGTTGAGTTGAAAATTTAGGAGTGTATAGCGTTTTATGGCGTTGGGCAATCGTAGCCTCGCGGAATTATCTTTCGAGACTCCGGGGATTTTAAAATCCTAATTTCTCAACCGCAAATTCAATCACTTTATTCAATTTTTTTACTCAGTAATGGAAGCTTATTTTTTTGTTCATATTTAAGTTTCGAGTTCTTTAGGTCAGGGTAACTGAATGCCGTTTAAACAGTTCGAATATTTGTTTAGATGAAATTTCTCGAATTTCATACTCATATATTTCATAATACCAATTTCAATTAGCTCTATCTATAAACAGCAATTCAAATTGTATTTTTTATAGATTAAAGAAAAAGGTTTTTCGAAAAAAATATTTTTCAGCGATTATTTAAAAAATAGTTGGTAAAAGCAAATTAGGCATTGCTGACTATCGTTGGGAATCGCACCATTCGGTGTTGTTTTACAACATATTGTTCATAGGATTTGAAGAAAAAAATAGGATTCATCACAATTCTCAGAAGAATCATGAGTAAAATCTATGAAATGAGGATTTGGGCAATTTGTTCCAATAGCCTTATAAGCTTTTTATATTCGAGAACCTGTAGAAAAAACAGTCTATAGTCTAGTGTATTGAATAATCATTGATATTGTTTCATGATCCTGGCTAATTCCCGACTAAATCTAACCTGGCTTAAACTTTAGCTGAATTATGCCTAAATCCTGATGACATCCTGACTGAACTCTGATTAAACTGAAGGGGGGTCTCAAAAGACTTTGAGTACACGATCACTTATTCAGTTGCATAAATGATATAATATTATTTTAATGATTCAATTTGTGGTATGGCAATTAAAAAAAACAAAAGTTCATTCGAAAGCCAATAGTGAAGTTATTAACAAATAAAACTGCAAGAAGATTCCGTTCTGAAATTCTGTGGACTCAATTCAGAACCATTTTAAGAAATTGAGAAATTAGTAAAAATTATAAAGAATTTCCAGAAAACTCTATTGAATTCAGGATCTTATTCTTTTCTCAAGGTAATTACCGTTGTTTTCTAACAGCAGTAGTGAAATGATTAGCCTGGTCCAATCATAACAAATTCAATTTTTGAGTTGAACAAAATTGCATTTCACTTTTTAAAATGCTTTTATGTCAATTTTATTTTGAATTGCTCAAGTTGGCTGATGCCTGTTTTAAGATCAAAACCGAAAAAATGCTATTTAATCCAGGATATTATGCGAAAATCAACATTTTTATAGCAATAAAAGATTAAAAACGTTTTGTTATGTTTTTCTATTAGTTGGGAAAAAGAATTCTTGATACCTAATAGACAATGATCTGCTGTTATGTAAACAAGTTCCCTTATTTATTTATGAGTAACAAATTAATTAAAAAAACGATTAAAATCTCTCAAAATATAATTGAAATAATACTTGTTGAAAAATCAGAAAATATTCCAAAGACTAATGTGGGCCTGAGAGGTAGAGCTCCTTTAAACTTAGGATCTTAGAAGGATCAAGTTGAAAAATTGAAGTCTCAAAGCCGTCGTTACTCGTCCATTTGAATCTGAATTGAAGATTTTAAATATTTTCGATTCGTGACATGCCTACACTGACAGAAGAACGTACTTTTGTCTGAAAAATTAATTCTTAGTTCAAGAATATTTTTTACTATCACATAATTCTTGAGCCAATCTTTTTGTCTTGTCCCTTAACTATGGACGTTGTCCAGGGAAAGAAGGCCTTATAACTTTCCTTCTCTGGACAATGAAAAATACTTAAGAGAAAAAGATTGGCTCATGAATTATGTGACAGTGAAAAAAATTCTTGAACCAAGAATTAATTTTTCAGCCGAGAGTACGTTTTTCTGTCAGTGTAAATATCAATTTCCGATTATCAATCTCAAATTATTATTATTTTCTTTTTTAATGCACTCATAAAAAATGTAATTATCTAGTACATTTTTTTATTATTACATACGGAATGACTATTCCGTTGGTAAAAAAATTATGGAATACGCATGAAATGAGAGATGCGATGGACATGTAGGTGAGACAGGGATTCGACGAGTGGATGCACGGTGATCCATACATGCACAGTGGAATGATGCAGAATGGAGTGCGACACACGTATGAGAGCATCGTCAAGTACCCCATGTGGGTAACTGTGTCAAGGACGTGCGAACTGGGCTAAACCCCGTGCTGCGATAGGCGTGAGTTTTACAACTCTTCGAGGCGTCCACTTACATCATCGGGCTGAAATAATTTTAGTTTATTTTTGAGGTAATTTTGAGGTCTCAGGGGGGGGGGGGGGGATTAGTGGAAGAGCGAGTAAATTATAGGGGTGGATGGAAAGTATGGGAACCCTGTGCGGAATTCCTTTGAGAGTCTGGAGAATTCTCAGGAATTCGAAGAAATGTTCGATCGTTTGCCGTTTTTTTAAATAGATTTGTGGGCTCCATTAGTTGAAAAATTAAAAATTTGTCTTCTATTTCGTGATACGGTCATGTGAGAGTTTGGAGATACACTGAATAATTATTCTGGAATGTAATTCAAAATCGTTTTTTTGATGGAATTTTTGACGTTCAGGAAAAATTATTCAACCGATCCTATCTTTAACTAAAATTATGCACACGTCTAGACTTTTAGTGAGGGATAAACAAATTTTACCGACCGGTTGGATAATTTTTATAGTACCCCACGATCACTTTGAGTAAATCCTCAATAAATTTTATTGAAGCGGTACGGTAATTTTCCCTGAGCAGCGAAAATGCTACAGGGTTATATAAAGGAACGGTAATTTCTGCAAATTTTTTCTATTTGTCTGAAGTAATAGAAATTCAGTATAAATGAGATGAATCAATTTTTGTTTGTTTGGAATTTTGAGGGGCTGTGCTGAAGAGAAAAATTGGAATTTTTAATAGCCAAAGGAGATATTGCAAAATCGGTTTGATTTTCAAAATCGGCTGTTACAAAATGAATGTCTTTCAAATTCGTCTCTCAATTTTTCATGTTTCCATGTTACCCAGGCGGGACGTGCCAAGCTTTGACAACTGGACCAAGCTAGGCACAGTCTTGGTTTACTCAAGCCCTGGTACACGAAGACATTAAACGGTTGGTAACCGAGGATCAGCCAGAAT
>JAPYZN010006942.1:0-10276 GCA_030522865.1 Psyttalia lounsburyi | reverse complement strand
ATCAAAAAAAAGGTAAAAAAATCATTTTAGAAATTTTTGAATACCCCATATCGATGGGAAATGAGCTCGGCTTTCGAATGGAGCAAACCCCGAGACGATAGGAGCAATAGTTTTTGAGATATCGTCAAAAGAGTGCCGATGCTGGTAAAAATCGGAAGAATGGAAATGGGGACCTCACGTATTCAATCTCACGTATGAGCAGCTACTTTAGGATTTATTTTTTTTATTACTCAGTACCATCATTTCTTCCCCAACCAGTTGATATTTAAAAACCAAATCATAAAATTCGCTGCATTTTTTAAATTTCTTAAATATTAATAATGCTTGTGCGATTATTCATTAACATTTAATCGAAAAGTCCATCTGCAATGGCATTTAAAATTGAATTGAAATTCACAATAATTTAAATTCAAATGCAGCTACTAATCAGCAACAAAACTCCGATAATTGTAGATTACACTTGGATTGTCGTGAGAACATAATTAAATATTTATATGTGAGATGGGAAAAAGGCACTCGTTTCCGGTGCAGTAGTTCAGGATATTAGACAAATTAATTTGATAACAGACAAAACTTTTCGTCACTAACTTGAAAACTACTACGAGACAATGTCATTGCTCCAAGTTAGAATGCAATTTCGCCGTCTTCTCAGTGAGCCCAGTTACTGCCGTATGTGTATTCATGTCCTCAAACAGGACAATGTTCTCCATTTAAGGATAAGTATTCTTAATTGGGCGAATGTTGTTCTTCTCGTACAGGGAATAAAATGTGGGTAGTTCCCTAAACGTTAGCAGTCAGTACTCGAAAATTTAACATGAACAGCGAACAGGTAAACAATATTTTTTAATAACCAGAACTATTTAATGAACTTTCAATTTTTTTTCTATCTCAAAAAAGCGTAAATGAAGAACATTATAAAATTAAAAAATATTAATTCTTCAATGACAGGGACAAATCGAGTAATTAAAAGCCCCATACAATTTATTTTAGGGTAAGTCTCAGTGGACACTTAATATAAAAATAATTTCCCTATTCATTATAATTTTATTTTCGATTTTAACTTTTCCTATTAAAAATTAAAATCTGCACAATTCTTTAAAAAAAATTATTTTACAATTTAGAATAACTCTATTTATCGTAGCAATCGCTAAATAGATAATATTAAACAGTGACAATTACGTGATTATTCTTGCCTTCATTTTAACTCCGTAATTTTCCATGTAATAATTTTCGCACTTAAAAAAACTGCTATAACTTCATCTTAACCCGAGCCCGTCTCACTCCCCACATTTTACCATGAGAAAGTTCTGAAATCTCGTGTTTTTTTTTTTATTGATAAACTAGAAATCCTTTTCTCTGTATTCGGGAAAGAATAATCCTGTCTGTAAACGTGATTACGATTTTTTTTAATGGAATTTTCATGGCTCTCCGCCCTTGGCGAATATTCTGGAGCTGTTTATATGATAATTTGGGGGAGGGAGGGCCGGTCTCAATAGGTATTTCAGCTCATCGATAAAGTGGGATTAAGTTCATCCTAAGTGCATTGGGGCATTAACCGGGTTATGGCAAGGTGATAGTTTTCAACGATAATTCATGTCATGAAAATGTCACTGGAATCTACGATTCCGAGGATGTAATGTAGTTAACTTGGCCTTATATCAAAGAGGCTCAAGGTGTGAAGTTAATGACATAATAACCGTCAGAGAGAAAAAAAAAAATCACTGGCATCCGGAGGAAAGGTGAATGAAGTATTGAAAGGATTCAATAAATCGCTTTCCCGTTTGGCTTTTCATGACTTCCTTTTCCATCGCTCGTCCCCACTCCTTCGTTACAATTTATGAAAGCCTTATCAAGGACTTTTTTGAGCGTGGAAAAAGTTACACTCGAGTCTCAGCATCAAGTGGGTCTGAAGCTGGCATAAAAGAGGTTTCAATTTTTTTTTTTTATCCGGAGAATTAAAGGAGGCGCACTTGAGTGGCCTGAGTGCCTCTGAAACTGGCATAAAAGAAGTGAATGGGGTAAACAAAAGATCTATAAGGAAATCGAGAAAATAGGGGAATGCAAAGAGGTGAAGTGGAGTACGTCAATTTCGGCATTTGTATCTTTTATTTACTTCTGAAGTTCAGCGAATGCAGAAATTACTCAATGGAAAGAGATAGGAATTTCTTTCAATTGCGCATATTTCTTCAACTGAATAAGAATTATCCCAGTTTTTTATCCTGAGAATTTTACTGTTTTCAATCCGCTTCAATAGTTCACAATAAAGAAATAAAAAAAATAAAATTGATAAAAACTTGTTATCCCTAATAATGAAAACGAAAAAGATCATCTGTCAAAGTTTTTGATTTGGAAGTCCAAAGAGTTCTACAATCGTAAATATTTTTCAAAAAATTCTTACTCAAAAAAAAAACGCACCAAAAGCCATCCTCACAAGTGACAAACCCCCTGACCTCAACCCGCCAAAAAATAACAATTAGCATTGAAAACTACTTTAACGAATAAAAACCAACATACCAGGATGTACAGAAGTCAAGTAATTCCCCCGTAGGTCGAGGCTCCTGAGATTGGGCAGGCCCTCGTAGATATCCCCCGCCAGCTGAGTAATATTATTACAGGCAAGATCGAGGCTGGTAAGATTGACCAATCCATACTCATAATTAATCACCGATATTGAGTTAAACGAGACATTGAGTGAGAATTCCGGTCCACCGCTCTCAACAATGGCATCCAAATCCAGCACAACAAGATCATTGAATTCCAAATGCAGGAACCTCAGACTGGACAATCCACGAAGTGCGCTCTTATGCATCACCGCTATTCTATTGTACGCCAGCGAGACGGTGACCAATTTCGGACAATTATCAATAGTCCCGGAAGACAAGTAATGAATCCTATTACCAGTTAAATCTAGTGATCTCAATTCCGTGAGATTTTGAAATGTCCCCTCGGGTATGGCCTCAATGAAGTTGTAGCCAAACTTAACATCCCTCAATTCCTGATGTAAATCAGCCTGAAATACCTTATCCGGCAAATAATGGAGTCTATTGGACTCAAGATTGACATACCTCAACTGTCGAAATGTATAAAAAGTATCAGCATCGATGGCATGAAAATTATTATTATCCAGTACAAGCCAGAGTAGATTTGTCAAACTGGCGAATGCCGCCTTAGGTAGTACATCAGTAGCAAATGCAAAACTCATCTCCAGAATTTCCAAACTCTCCTCAATCCCCATAAAAGCCCGACTATCCAATTCCGCAAGCTGATTGAATGACAGACTGAGTTCTTTAAGTCTACCAGCCCCTTTGAATGTACCAGACTTTAACTTGGCTATCACATTATTTCTGAGCAGTAGAATCTCAAGATTCTTGGCCCACTCAAAATCCCCGGGGAACACATGTGTTATCTTATTATAACCAAGATTAAGATGCTGCAGTCTTGCGCAATTATCAAGTGTCCCCACCGGTAGTGATGCCAAATAATTATTGGACAGTGAGAGTGCCCGCAAGTTACTCCCAAACGAGCCGAATGCATCGCTCGTGATGTTGTAAATGTCGTTGTTGCTCAGGTACAGATAGGCAATTCTCCTTAACTTGAAAAGAGCACTTGGTACGCTTGTTAGGCCGTTGTTCTCGATATTCAAGTATTCGAGAATATTCTCCAGTCCTCTGAACGCCTCATCGTCAATATAGCTGATGTTGTTGGATGACAAATGCATTCTACGTGTCTCGACATGCTGAAATGCACCAGCCGCTATCACTGACAGTTTATTGCTCGATATATTCAGGTCTTTGATGTGTAGTGTTGCATTTGAGGAGGTTGAAAATCTCACGGTCTCGATGAGGTTCTCCGACACGTCCAGTAATTCCAATACCGAACTCCTGAGGTCGGGCAATTCGAGGACTCTTATGGAATTACCCCGGAGGTATAGCCACGTTAGGACTGGCAGATCACCGACACTAATCGGAAATGATGACAGCAGATTGTTGTTTAGGCTCATTGTACGGATGCTTGGGGGTAGTGATGCTGATGGTATATCCTGAATGTCATTGCCATCCAGATTCAGCCAGACTAGATTCTCGAAGTGGGACAGGACGCGGGGGATCTCGACGATGCTATTCTCACCGAAGAAACCGTTCGTCAGGGTCTCCGACACGTGGCCCCAATCGCCGTCCAGGCTTGTCAAGTGATTGCTGTTGGTTATGTACAGTGTGACAAAATCCAAGCGAACATGGCAGACTGTGCTCCGGGGGGGAGGGTGTGGAGGGTGAAAGAGAGACGGGGGAAAAAGAGAAGTGGTACAAACTGCACGAATGTCCGACCAGACGTACTAATGAAATTTGCATCGGGCCGTAATTCAAATGCTGTTTAATGTCGCTTGGATTACATCAAGCCACGGTACTACGGAATTTGGATCTATTTATGATGCGATTGGAATAAATAGTGCGTTTATCACTCGCGAATTTCTACTTTGCATGAGGGCGTCTTTACGGCGAGAGAGAGAGAGAGAGAGAAATGGTGCACTGAAAAAATGGATTTTTTTAGAGGGATCCAACAGTCGAAGTGAGGATTTTGAAAAGTTTGAATTGATTTTTTGAAGCAGAGATTTGAGACCCTCGACAGACTCAACTTAAATTCTCTACTAATTTTAAAGGAATAATATACTATATATAAATACTTTCAAATGTCTCACGTTCAGGCAGGCGATAGTTACTAATAAATAATCATTTATGGGACTGAGAAGAAAATTCAAAAATACCCCCAGCCAAATTATTCAAAATTATTTTATTTTTCGTGGGGTAGGGAATCTGACATTTCTCTCAGACAGTTCTCATTAAGTTTTCAACAGAATCTTAAAATTCCCCGATGGCAATAGGTGAACGTAATTATTGAAGACGATGGCAAAAATTAAATGCGATAAACTTTCCGAGAAGTGACAGGTCATCAAATGATCAGATAGAAATTTTTCGTGCGGGAGGGGGCGGCCATCGGTTCGCCTTCAATTGACGATAACTCGATAACGAAAGAGGGAAATTCTCATGCTCAAGCTCATCTTCAAGCCATTGTTGCAAGCCTGAAGACGACTCCTGATTCATTAAAATCCCATTATTTAATCAGGACATATTGACGAGTAATTACGGCCCGTCTCCCCTCTCCCTTAGTGTACTCATATTGTAATTAGTTGGAATGGAGTCGCTCTCTATCAATCAAATCACGAGCAGGGGATGTGGACATATGTCGAACGTGAGTGAGAACAATTGAGCGAGTGTAGGGAGGCCGGAGCATGCTCATGAATCTTTATTTATTAAAAAATGGCCATTATCTTGATTGTTATAATGAAATTCCGATTCTAAAGAGTTCAGAGCCTGATAAGGATTTAAACACACTCATTTAAAAATAAATACTGGACTCACAATGACCCAGGGTTATTTACCTTGTACTGAGAAAAATGTGAGCTCGTATTCTAATATAATTTTTTTTATTTGTTAATATCGTCGTACGGAGGAGATAAAGGCGGTGGCCTTTAATACGCCGGTTTTCTGAAGGCTCTCATAATTTTCACCGTATATTTTGATTCCGATTTGAATTTCAAATAATCGACTGTGAAAGAAAAAATATTCCCTTGCATTCCACTGAAAAAACGATGAGATTCTACCCCTCGAAGCGCTCCGTTCACGTAAACCTCAGGCGAAAATCCTGCAATCTCAAGTCTCTCGACGTTTCCATTTTTACTATGTAGTAAAATTTTCTAGGGGCTTCTATGAAAATTTCCTATTAAGAGAAGATAAATTAAAGTGTCACCCGATACAATTTCTCCTTGGATAAATTTTTGCTCTCGGCATAATTTATTCTTTAATTTTTCTGTTTGTAAGGCAATTTCAGGCTCGAGTTAATGAGTTTTTTCACGTATGAAAATCAAAACCACTGTTGCATTATCAACTCTACTTGGTCGTACTGTAATTTTCACCCTAACAGTATAATAATTTTTATGTAGACCGGCAAAGTGAAATTTATAACCCATACCAAGAGTTATTATTCGTATTTACTTTCAAATTACTGCAGTGGAAGAGTGAATTTTACACCGCAATAATTTTTATTTCACTTTATCAGAAATGAATATACTCAACGAGGCAGAAATTTGCATTTCATACATCAATTATTACTAAATATCGGAATGAAAATCAGAGGAAGTACAATAATTTTTATCAATCTTTTCCGTTCGCGTTTGCCGCGGGCTTTGATTTCTTTGTTTCAATATTGACGCTTCGTTACGAAGTGCACTATTTATGAATAAAATATCGTCGGGTATTCAATCCGTCAAAGGGTTTTATTATAAATCCAACAGTTTGTTAATCCTGGTATATTAACCAGTGAACCGACAATATTTTCCCGAAATCTCGGTGAATTCTGTACGAAAAAATTGAAAAATAAATTCATCCGGGTGTGCAATGGCACGATAAACGCTAAAAATGACGAAGAACGTGGAACAAATGGAAATTAAAAAAAAAAAAAATTGGTGGACTGAGTGAGGAGAAAAAAACCTAGTATTCTCCCACAACCGAGGCCATATATATCGGATTCTTTTTTAATCCGCACGCTGGGTGTCCGAAAAAACCCAACCGAAAAAACGAATAATGAAAATGGTACAGGGGAAATCCTCAAATGAACGAACCAACTGAACGAGTAGAAAAGTGAAATGAGTATAGTAAAAATGTGCACTATCCATCACCCTCTCTCTCTCTCTCTCATTTTCGATTCAATTCCTCGATTTCTCTCTTTCTCACCCACATACGTCATGAATATGTAAATATCGTAGATGGTTGGAGGGAAATATGGGGAGGAAAATAGTTGAAATAAAAATAAGGACTGCTTGAAATTAAATCAGAGACGCGAATGACAATTAGCCGATGACGCAGTATGCGAGTCAATTCCGATTGAGAATGATTCAATATTAATTATGGCGACTGGGTATTCAACCCCGGTAACAGTTGGTTATGGATTGAATAATCCGGCGTGATATGATCCTGAGAAAGAAATTGATTTTTAATTTGAAGACTGGCAGTTTTTCAGTTTTTCCATTGCCCGTCCGAATGTCATGAGAAGAATTTCAAAAAAAGTTATCCACAATTTATGCAAAAATTTCTGCATTTTCATTGGGTGAAATGGAAGCGAGTAGTTTGCGAGCTTTTCATTTCAGATTTTGATTCTATTTTTCGGAAGCATAGTTCGCTTATGCAACTGCTTTCCTCCCTAACAAAATCCTCCGTATTCCCAAGTAGTTTTTTCTCTCAGCATACACTTCGGTGTATATTTTCCGGGGGTTGAGCTTCATGCAATCTTTAATAATGGTACATAAAATGGCTCACCTGTGCATATTCAACCAAGTCAACTTTCTAAGTGACCTGAGTGCATCGAAGGGAATCTCCTCCAGTGAATTATAGCTGAGATCGAGGGAGCGCAGGCTACCGGTAACACCGCTGCAATGACAAGGCAACAGAAAACAGATGTAAAGAGTAGGAGATAAAACCAGAGGAAATGCTCGAGGTATATTTATTTTTTGTCAAGATAGAAAATACAAAATGGGATGAAGTTGGAATGAAATAACGGAATATTGAACCGAACTGAATTGCACGGAAAAGACAATTGTTTTGCAGACATGATGGATATATAAAGAGTAAAGAATTGGATAAAAATGGTAACAAATGTGTGGAAGAAATCAGGTGAACGCAGGGGGAGGCGGGGGGGGGGGGGAATGGGGCAGCATGGAGAAATCGGAAACCAGAAATCGATAAAGACAATTTCCGGGGCAGGGGGTGATGCGGTGAATTGGGTGAGGGAAGGAAAAAGGGCCAGCGATCAGCCTGCAACTGTGAATCGATGGAGGAACCTCGAGGGATTTTTTGCTTGGGGTTTACGGGCAAGAAGAGCCCCCGAGTTCAAAGGTTGAGGGGCTAGTGGATGAGGGAGATAGAGAGTCGAGTAGTTGGATGGTTTGTGGACCAGTGCAAACACTCACACGAGAGACTTCTCACCGATGCTCGCAAGACGATTGCTCATGAGTCCGAGCGCCTCAACCCCCGACGAACTCACCAGAGCATCGTTCTCCAAGACCTGCATTCCCGAGCTCACGATGTCCAGCTGGGCCACATAACTCACCGACACGTCTGGGGATAAATAAAAATACGGGGAGTGTGAAAAAAAGGGGAGTTTAGTCATTTAGCGTGAGGTTTCTCTATCGGTTGGATTCGATGTTTTTTTTTTGGGGGAGTTATTACTGGGGTCGGGGGGAGGAGTTGTGGTGGCTAATGGTTCTTTGTGGCTCGCTATTTATTAATGATGGTCATCGATTTTCCAAACTCGGTTTTTCGGGTCCAGGGAAATTCTAATGTTTTTTCAGTTGATAGCGGAAAATGAGATACCAATTTGTTCCGTACTAGAACAGCTAGTCGCGACTGTTTTTAGAGCATTCGATAAACAATTTTTTTTCTTACCCCCCGGGCTCTACGAGAATATGAATAGGGGGCATGCGAGTACGTAGGGAATGTAACAGTCCAACAAACATTTGCCTTTTCATTCAAATTTTTACCACTACCAATTTACGGAGAGGATAACTTTGTTTGTAAACAAAAGGGAGGGGCTTAGATCGATTATCAAACGGAACGGGAATTTGTACCAAATTTTTGTCCTAGTGTGCTGTGAGAATTCGGTTGAATGACATCAGTTTCGTAAGTGGCATTTGTCGGGTCATATGACGTGTCATAAAATTTTTTAACATCCTCCAGTCCATACCAGCTGCCTCGCCGTCGCGAATGCTGGGCTACGTCAAGTGCTGGTCAGGCTTGGTACCGTCAAATGTCATGCTTCACCGCATGTTGAATTTATATGAGCAGTTGGTAAGTTGAAATTTGTCCAACGTGAAAGGACTTGTTTATTATAGCACCACATAAACAAATTCAATGAGACTTGTAGGAAATTTTCGTTTCTGTTCATGCTTCACATGTTGAATTAATATGAACAGTTGATAAGTTTAAATTTGTCCAACGTGAAAAGACTTGTTTATTATAGCACCACATGAACAAATTCAATGAGACTGATAGGAAATGTTCGTTTCGGTTTTCCAAATGTGAATGTGAAAATCGATTTTCAGGGAAACAATGGGTTTGTGTTTACTTTTCAGGTCAATGCCTGTTACCGTAGAATCAAAACAATCACAAAAGGTGTCCGAGGCATTTGCCTTGAGTAGTGAGCATCATCACTCGGGTTGTTAGTGGCTCAGTGTCTTGTGGAAAGAGCGTTAGACGGTCGTCTCTAAGTGAATTTTAAATTCTAATTTTTTTTTTGTGCTCATGGTGAGGACTCTGTGTCACCCCCCCTTACGAAAGTGATTCCCTGGTCAGTCAGACGGTCTGACCCACCTGTGAACATTTTTATATCATCCGGAAAGTGCAAAAGTAGATGACAATCTCGTGAAAGGTTTATAAAATTCTTAGTGTGATACCTATCAATATCTCAGTGTGTGCTAAAAATAAAAGTGCAACACTATTATAATCTCACGGCGCAAGTTACTGGATATCACTCTAGGGTACGAGCAGCTCTCCGGTATTTTTGGTAAGCTAATCATTTGGTTGTTGAATAAAAGATTGCAATTCTCCCCTGAATGTTTCGAAAAAAATCTTAATTCCTAACTCGAGAGTTGAAATGGAGATATTCCTAATTGGCGGACTGCCTGGCGCCACGATATTGAGACAGGAATAATTTCTAGAAAGTTCAGCGGCAAATAGGACCCATTTAATTATTGAACATCGACTGCCATGACAAGTGAATTAATAGTTTTCAGTCATTTACCGCGCCTGTCGAACAATTGAATTCCTTAAATAACAGGGATATTTTTACTTTAGCTTGCTTGATGGCATTTCCCGCTGTGCCACATGTTGATGAATGAATACGAAATGATTTCACGGCCGACTAGAGTCGTAATTTCGGTCGTAAGTAACCCCCCGTGCGTCCCCGCCCCTCCCGTTCCGTCTCGTGTACACGCCCCGATTGCGAGACTCTAAAAAAAATCTACTTTCAATTCTCTCGTAAACCGTACCGATCTCACGATAAGATAATCCCGTCAACCTGTTCAACGTCAATGCCTAATTATTCATGCGTATGTAAATCAATTTCCTTAACCGTTTCGTAAGCGCTAATTACGTTATTGCCCTCGAAGAAACCGCGGCGATCCCATTCCCAAATATTCCAATCTCCCGCAGATTCTCAATCCACTCAATTC
>JAPYZN010006931.1:0-11227 GCA_030522865.1 Psyttalia lounsburyi | reverse complement strand
GGAAACTATTGCTTTGTTATTCACAAATTCTTCAACATCGAAGAGAATAAAATTTTTGTTATTTTAATGAATCTTTTCCATGTATACGGTCTGAGGGTTCTTTGATTATTACTAATCAACTATCATTCGCAGAATTATGAACCGGTTTTTCTAAAATTTACCAAATGATGTACGCTTCTTTCGGCACTCTACGCTGTACGCTCTTATCGGTGGCTGAGCTTTAATACGCGCCCTGCCATAATCGAAAGCCCCATATAGTTATCACCATATAATTGACAATTAATTTTTGTTTATCATCTCATTTGGAAGTCTGTTGTAAATTATTTTAAGTCCGCTAATTAAGATTTATATTGACTCCCACTCCATCGAAATGTTCAGTCAATGCGTTATCTTCCCCTAGTGCCAGCGATCGATTATCTGCAAGAATCAGGTGGCGGACTTAGAAATTGCGTGTTTTACACAAGTTTGAAAAGTTGAAAATAATCGAAAAAAATATAATAAATTCCAATATTTGAAATTTTTTCTTACTAAGACCAAGAATGATCCTCGAAGACTGCTGCAGACTCTGTCAGAGGAAGCAAAAGATTATTGACTTTCTTAGAGACAGAGGAATAATAAAAATCCCATGCAATATATCCGGAATGTAATAGTGAAATGTACACGGACTACTCTAATGGGAGATTTAGATGTCAGGAATCTAGATATGAAAATAGGTCGCACCGAAAACGGAAGAAAACAATGTAGCCGATCCTTGAATATTTACGATGGGTCATGGTTTCAGTAATTTTAGGACCAATATCCGAAAATTATTTATAATAATATTTTTTGTTTTCACTGTCCTCACGTATACCCTCTCGGGTATTTACATATTTACCCTTCCCACCCCCCGACCCCGCTGTACCGCATTCGCCAAAGGCTAACGAAAAACCTCATCCTGAGGAGAAAACCTTGGCCAGGTTCAGTCGTCCCTTTTTAGGAGACTCCCGCTCGGCAGTGAATCGTGAGAGCAGAGTGCTACAAATTTTTACAAATTTTGACCGTCGGTGACGGGAACCGAACCCGGATCATTGGCATACCAGTCTAGCACTCTAACCACACGGCCACTGCCGTCGGATACTATTTTTATATAAACACAATGATTCTAGCACAGTGGGTTTCTTCTCCGAAGAGAGCAAGGTTTCCATGTCCATTGTCCATAGAGTAATTAGGCAGATGACCAATGTCTTGGACTAATGGAAGTCTGACTGCGACAGAGCTAAGTTAGGATGAAGAAAATTGGTTATTGGCTAATTATGAATCATTGGTTTTTGAAGTGTTGAATGTGATATTCGTGCATTTGCTGATGTGTAGTTTTAATTCTTGACCAAGTGTCTGATTGTTGAGCAGCCCAGCATTCTCCTTGTTGGATACTGGCACTTATAGATCCACCAATGATGATTTTATCGAGTTACACTCAAAAGGGGCTCCTATAGAAGACGCTTCAGCCAATGAATCATTTGAAGTCGATCCAGAGTTACAGCGAGAATTGGCTTTTGTAGAAGATGCTTTTGGCCATGATGGAGTGGATGTTGATGCAGGTGGTGCTGATGCAGTTGATGCTGATGCAGTTGATCCTGATGCAGTTGATGTAGATGCAGAACTACAGCCACCTAGTTTGATTGCGCTGGTGATTTTGTCACAGATTTTTATTTTGCTTGATTTTGAGTGGGTGACGTATCTACTGGCAGCAGCATCGCTTTTCCATCCCGCAAGTCTCTTCAAATCCTCCTTTCATCCACCACTCCCAACAAACAAAGATGCGGCAGTGTGACGAATAGTGTGACTGGTATAACGTTCAGGCTTGTCTAGTCCGAGGAACTTAGCAATTGTATTTGGCACACTACCCATTTTGTTGGTACCAACTGGTTGTTTGGTGCATTTACCGCCTTGATAATTGATAAAAAGTCTGTCGTGGCCAACATCTTTTGGACGAAGATTGCCATAGCGTCTCACGATTTGGTAAAAGCCGCCTTTGATTATGGAAGACTTGCTCTCTCCGTTTTTTGGCTTTGGGATAGTGGCGAGGATGATAGGATTTGTTCCGAATCGGTCATAGTCACCATAGTAGAGTTCCATGTCTGCCGTTTTTATATTCAGTAACTCTTCTTTTCTGCAAGCTCCCAGGAGGCCAATTACAAGTGCAGTCTAAAAAATTGCATAATGGAAGAAATTATGAAAAATGAAATGTTGAATAATTCTGCACGGATAAATTGCATATAAAAACTTGAACTAATAATTCGAAACTAATTCGAAACAAAATCTACTGAATTTCTGTTGAAAATTTTAGCAGTTTTTAAATAATTCTGTTGAATAATTTTACAATTTTATTCTGTTTTTGTAGAGAAAACCGTCTAATACCAACGTTTTATAAAAAAAAATACTAGTATCTAATTTTAATTTTTTTAGAATTTGTCCATACGAATTACTCCATATGAAGTTATAATTTTTTTCTACATTTTTTAAATGAAAGAAAAAATGTATATTTTATGCCGTGGAATTTCTGTAAAAAATATCTTCATAAAATTATTTATATAGAACAAAATGGAAGTTCATAGTTTTTTTTAATAGAATATTTCTTATTGAAAAAACAATGCACACATAACCTGAAAAATATTTCAATGAAATTGACCTAAGATCAATAGAAATTGATATTGAATGTAGTAATAAATTTACTAGGTTTTTTAGAATTCGAAAGTGAAATTAAAATGGCAAATCATCAGGCCTCGCCAGAGAATATCATGTGTCAAATATTTAACAATTGTAGTACATTACCTTCTCGAACAAATATTGCGAATCACATGTGTTCACTAGAAAGTCTTCCACCTGCAACCCAGTGAAGGCAAAAATGCAATCAGTTCACTGTAGCTGCCGATGTCGACTCCCTGATAGAGTTGAAGCATATTCTTCACCTTACTGAACCCACTCCACAAGGTTGTTAGAGCTCGAGTTTCATATAACTCAATAAAATATGACAATAGGGCACGAGTAGAAGCTGAGTTGGTATTATGCTTCTCTTGCCATTTAACAAAGTTGTCATAGCTTTTGGTGTACAGACCTCCTATCTCTTCCTCAACTCAGGCGGAGTTGGAGGATTCGCATATTGCGAGTCAGAAAGATCGTCTGACATGTCGTTGCACTTTCTTTAACTTGTCGATTGACTAATTTGCACGGATAAATGGTGAGAAGCCGGTCGACTGACGCATAATCGAGATGATTTAATCGAGAAAATAAAAATATCTTCATAAAGCTCATAGTCAACTTATGCAATGTAACTAAGGACAGATTCCGCCAAAAATTCTCGTGTTATGACAACAAAAATAAAACCCATTTGGAGAGTAGTTGTGTCGTGTATATTATACGCGACAGTATCGGCCTATGACGTCACAGAGGTAAAACGTCCACTTGGCCCGATACGCTGTCGCGTATCTTGATTTTGTCACTGCTGTTATCTTCAGTTTAGGTCGAAAAGTGCCCTTTCGTTTACTAGTAAATGACAAATGGCGCAATTCGCCACTCGCTGAACGTAACATCACTAACAAAAAATAGAGTTTGGATACACGTGTGACGGGGCGTTTCAACGCATGTGATTGGCAGCCCTTGGCTTCGTCTCGAGCCGTCAACTTCACACTCGTTACCACTCCGTCGCACTTGCATCGAAATATATTATTATGCCACTTTCGCCTGAAACCAGCTAAATTAGGCACGAGGTGTACAAACTGAAGCTAATTCACCTTCCTCAAAGTACTTTAACTTTTTTAAATGAAACTCTACCGTAATTAACACTGAAAAAACCTTATAATTTTTGTTGATGCTTATTGGGATCGAATCGGGAATCTTATGATTACTAGCTCTATACCCTAACTACTGTACTGCGCTATTATTAATCAGTGGTACCGGTTTCGATTATAAGATCTGTGTGTAGATATTTCTTGATCGTAAAATTATTAATGATCTAACGGATTAGGGAGTATGTTGTAATGCAGGAAATTCATTCAGCTGAAAAATTAAATATTTCATTAATGAGTATATCATTATGAGTCCCAATCATAATAACTGTAACGAATAGATTGTACCTTGATGCATTTTTTTGACTTTAACAATTTGCTTGGAAGTTTAAGAATTTTATTTTATATATTCAGATGAGAATCCATTTCTCCGCCCCACCCATACATTCAATTGGAGCACATGGATGAGTAAATTGAGATCGCCTGATCTGGCCAACCTTACAAAAACTTGATCAAGGTGTGATCTTGCTTCAAGTGGACCGGCCAAACTGGATTAAAACTTAATCCATTTCTCGCCTGGTGGATTTTACGTTTGAGATTCGATCGACTGTTGATTGAAGAATCGAGCTACTCAGTTTATCGATTAGCATTCGAGTGAATTTCGATCTGAATTTCAGGCGATAGAATTGAACATGAATCAAGCGCAAACGGAATCGATTACAAGAGAATTTCGATTATGGAAGACCTCTTGTGATCAATTTATTTATCCTTTTAGAATTGTTTTCTTATTTTTAATAAGAGAATCGACTGAACCTCCAGTCGATTGAGTCTCGATTGTCCTTTTCCCTCGAATCAATCGATTTTCAATTGAACAATTAATTTATCATTTTAGAATAGTTTTCTTCTGTTTAATAAGCCAAACAACTAACCCTCCAATCGATTGTGTTCCGATTGGTTCCTCTCAGCAAGTCAATCGACCCTTAATGGTATGGAGTCGATTCATTTCCCTTTCTATCGATAATAAATCAAATCGAAATCCACTCGAATGCTCAGCGACAAGCTGAATCAGAGGGTATCTGATCAGGCTATGACATGCTCACCCAATTAGAACCGCAGCTGAACTCATTTTGAGTATTTTGGGCCAAACGAATCTGGGCATAATTTGATGAGTTTTCCACCCGGAATCATTTGATCAAGCTGCAGTCCTGCTCATCAAATGAAAACTTGAATGTGCCTCTCTTATTTCCGATCTGCGGAAATAAATCTGAACTTGATCAATTTCTCAACACAGATTACCCGATCAGACTAAAATCAGACAAATTAGATGAGAAACTGATCTGAATGTACCTCACCTATTTCGGATCTGAAGAGCTGGAATAAAAAGACTTGAGCAGGTTCTCATCAGAATTCACCTGATGATTCAAGTCTGACTCCTACCGGATCGAATCCTGATTCTGTTTTAGGGCTCTCTGAGGCAATTTCTCCCCGAGTACTCGGTATTTTTTCTGCATTTCTCAGGAGTCAAAATTGCTTACCTAACGTTCACGGCTGATTATCAGAACCATAGCAAAAATAGGAATAAAATTATGAGCAAAATTAAATGAACAGCCATTACAAAAAAAGAGGCAAAAAAAAACTATTTACATGCATCGAAATTCTTTCAGTTACAAATGATGTATCACACGAATGCCCACGTCAGCAAAATATCAGATGGCATTTCGTTGTATGTTTCACATCTCATTGAAACCACCCTCATCGAAAAATGTCATGGAAATATCGGAAATTGGAAAACTTACTCATATATATTTTTTTGCTCTCGATACACACCAATGGAGCACGGCGCGTTACGACTATAGTAGCATTCATCCTGCATACCTAATACACCACGACAAAACCCAGAAAAAGAGAAATGATAAAGGCCGGAGTATGAGGACATTCGTATACTTCAAAGTGATATATAAAGTACACAGACATGATAAAAATTAAACATATTAGTTTTTTTCATTTCTTTTCCGATGAAAGAATAAAAATTATAATGCAACAATGAGTCGCTGCAACGCGAACTAGCAAATAATTGGTTACAAAAAGGAAATTATGAGTCCAAAACAGGCCCAAATGACAGATACTATGGTATAATTTATATAGCGTTCCACATTCTTATGCAGTCACAGGAAACCATTTCATAGGATTTGGAATAGGTAGGGTGCTACCCAGGATTATTCGCAACAATAAATTTTACAAATAATTTTTGCTGAAAAAATGGATAGAGTGCAGAGTGGGATTCGATCCCGGGGTCAAGAGAGCATATCTCTCATTCGGGCCTCTTTTCTGGACTTATTATTTCCTTTTTGGGCCTCTTTTTAGTTTCTTCGCTGGACAATACTGTAACGAATCTTCAATTTCATCTGAAAGATTCATTTATTGTTGAGAAAGTGATTGCGCATAACTTCTCACTTTTTATTGATTACTTCAGAGAATAATTCTCTTGTTTTCATTAATCATTTCCCCCTTTATTTAGCTTGATTCTGTGAGATGTTTTTCTCCAGTTGCAAATTTCAGCAAGTGATTCTCTTATTTTTTCATTAATCCTTTTCCCCTGTATTGAGTTTGACTATGCTAAATTTTTATCCCCGATTGCAGCTTTCCCTGATGGAGTTTTTTTTTTATTCTAACTTGACTGTCGCAAGGCCCCAATGAGGAGGATGGAATGTTGACAATAATCCTGAAACACCTGATGAAGGCCTTGAACCGATCTTGAGTCAAGGCCTATGACCTATGTACTTACGTACTTTCTGTCTGGATTTTCGAAGAAGTTATGCGTTAAAGGCCCCGGATGCATGAAAGGTTAGAATCTTAAGATATGACATATTTCCGTTGCTGTTAAATCTGTTAAAATTTCCTTAATTGCCGAACCGGCAATTGTTCTTTCAAAGGAAGGAGCAGTGTAACGAATCTTCAATTTCTCTTTCATTATGTATTCTTTCATTTTTTATTGATTACACACCCGTCTCCCTAACAGACCCGTTGATTTAAATTTGACTGACTGTCGATTCTAAGAATCGAGTGACCCGGTTAGTCGATTGCCATTCGATCAGTGGTCGATTGTGATGTCGACTGTGGGTAGCTTAAACCACCTACAATCAAGTTCCCTGAAAGTCGATTGCGAGCCGATTCAAGCTGGATATCTGTTGGAATCGAGTCTCAATCGGCTGATATATAAGTCGATTAAAAGTAGATTATAAGGAGATGGTTTCAATCGCAATGAAATTCAATCGTTGGAAAGTCGATTGCGAGTCGATTCAAACTGGAAATCTTTTGAAATCGAGTTTCTAATCGACTTATGCATTAGTCGATTGAGACACGATTCCAACAGATTTCCAGCTTAAATCGACTTTCAAGAAACTTAATTGTAGGTCGTTCAAGCTACCCAGACTCCACATCACAATCGACTATCGATCGAATGACAATTGACTAACCGGGTCGCTTGATTCTTAAAATCGATAAGTTCGTCAGGGCCTCGGAAGTTGGCGCCATATGATTATTAATGTATTTGTTTTCCTCCTGAACAGACAGTTCATATTTTACAATACGTTTTTAATATCTTTTAAACTCACGTATTATTCGATATGAATAATTAAGCCCATTGATTAACAGTAAAGACCTGTGAGTGGAATAAAGATGGTAGTAAGGGTGAATCACCGCGGGTGCTTGTGGACCTCACGCCGAAGGGGGCACACCGAGGCGAGAGGTAGAGGGATTGGAAATTAGACACACGTTTCATTTCCTGCAGTGACTGTGGTTTCCGTCATACTTCAACTATTGAAAATAATATATCAGGGTGGGTGGTATATGCTGCCCTTTATGCGGTGAATTTTGCTGTGTAGGTACGACCGAGTCGGGCAACTAGATAGCTGGAGTTTTTATAAGTCTGGTAAAACGTCGAAGAACTGTTGTAGTCATGTTGGTATAGAAAGCCGTGATTTTTTTCCCTCTTTACATCCCCTTTTTTCTTCCTTTCCCATGCGCCTATATGTGAGTGCACATATGATGGGTGCGTTGTCGGATACGAGAGTCGACGTGAATCGACGGTGGCTTGCTTTCGAGGCTTTCAGAGGCTTTTTTCCCCGTCGTTCAACCCCATCCACCATTTTATACTCCATTCCAGTGTCGTCGGCTCTTCGCAACGCCAACGTAACTCGTATACCAGCGTCTGCTATTTACCCATTGCATTTTTTTATACGTTGAAGGTAACATCCACCTCTCTTCACAATATAGGGAGGCTCTTCCAAAGGGGATTCCGGCTTCGATACATTTTTTTTTATTTATTATTATTTTTCCTTCCAGAGAATCAAACCGTCAGTCGTTGCGGGGATTGGTGGTTGCCAGATTCTTTATTTTCTTCCGGCGAAGGCATATCCATCACCAGCGTTTACGTATACATGTATGCACATTATACGTGGAGAGAAAGCTGCGGAAAAAAATTGCGATGTTTGGTAATATAATTGAACTGTGAATTATTGCATTCGACATGATTAAATAAAAAAGTATTGAAATTCTAGATATCTGTGATGAAACATTCAATGGGTAGGTCCAGTTGCTTCATCTGGACAAATTCCCGTCTGTTACCATTTGATTGAGGATAGAGGAACCAATAACGACAATCAATCCCATAAATTTCATATTAAGATAAAAATATTCCCGAATTAACGTAATCGACTAACGATTAACTCTCAAATTGCCACCAATAGACCGTAAACCGTCCATCGGCTGACCATGAACGAACAACTAATCAACAAGCAGCGAATAATCAACTATCGATCGACCAACCGTCTAGGTAGTGACCAAGGAATCATCAGTAGTAAGTGAGCGAGATTGATGAATTTTTTCTAGGAATTTTTCCCTCCCCCCCCCTTTTTCCCGGAAGTGTACGTGTTCGTTCCTCGGCGGGATCCTTTGAAGGCAGGCTTCAGTGCGCTCTGGGGATCTTCCAATGTTTACGATCCCAAAAAGTGAGGGTTTTGGACGCCGGACTAGGAAGGGGGGGGGGGGGGGGGGGGCAAGGTATCCGTCCGGGTCCCCGATCAAGGTGAAACAGTAGGAAGGAAAGTGGATGGTGAGCCACAAGGAAAGGGTAGGTGGAGAATCGGTGAAAAGGAGGTGGGTAAAGGAATAATGAGTAAAGGGGTTGAGTAAATAGAGAATGTACAGTTTATGGGAATATATGAATTATTTGAGGTGATGGGAGCAAAAAGGGTGGGTGAGTGGGCGCAAAATGGATGGTGGCTAAAGGGGTAATAGGTAAAAGGGTTAAATAAATACAGAATGCAAGGTTTATAGGAATCCATGACTGATTTATTCAGAAAATTGTCGTATTATCGTGGAGACATTATTCTGATGAATTACGTTTATTCGGAAGAATGATTGTTATCAATACTTGATAGAAAAAATTACTCAAGTGAGCGTCGATTATAATGGAAAATACCTGTTCCCGATAAATTCTGGAGAGGCTTGCACATTTTTTTGTGATTACAATTTTCTGTATTTTTCAAACCCATTTTCATAATAATGCAATCCTTACGTTTTGCGTAGGCAGTATATAGTAGAGTTGGCAGTATTTATAGAACGACTGTCCAGACCAATTAGTGAACATCAAACAAACATCAAGCGATTTATGTTGGAGTCTTCCATTTTGGTTCCATTCAAATACGCGGCAATAGCGGTTAAGGCGTTAAGTAATTCTTGCATCGAATAGTGGTATACCGAAGCTGTCACAATAGATTCGCCGTCCGTTTAAATAAAGGTAAATGGCAATCCAGGCACTTTGCGCTTGATGGTGATGATGATGATGATGGCACAAGTTCGAACCCATACCCAGGGGACACACTCGGCAGGGAGACCGTTGCTATTAATGTATCGGTATGCGGTACATTAATAGCAGCGACATGAGGTTAGGAGCTGAAGTGTATTCATAAGCAGGCGAAAAATTTATACAAGTCTCTTGTCCAGGTAGACAAATTTGAGGCGTGGCACCTGGCTGGTTATTTGGTTACAACTGATATAATTGTGTGGCAAACGGCCGTAAAATAGTCATTCCGTTTTCTGAACTAGTGATCGAAGTTCGATTCGAAACCTTCCACTCCTAACAAGGTTCCAATATTCGGCAGAAGTTCCAGACCAATTAAGGATTAGGTCAACGGTAAATAACCAAAAACCCTCGGGATAAGCATCACAAGAAATGCGATTTCCATCGTCGCTAAATTGCATTCCTATGCCCGAAAATGAAATTTAGAAGGCTGCCACGTCTAGGTTCCCATCAGAGATAAAATTCGGCTATGGATATTCCATAGAAACCTGCCGTCCATCCGCATTCCAGCATAAAAAGTTGATACCAAAATTTTTAAAGCTGAATGGGTTCGTTTTCCTGAACCTATTGAAACTGGCGTTGTCGACAGATCCAATTATAATGCTTCGGCAGTTGGCCGAAAATGGCGTTATCTATTGTTTCCTCCATAATTCCACTATCTAGAACGAAAGATTTAACCTCAACACGCAGCAACAGATATTTTGTAGTTGATTTTACAACTGCAAAATATCCTTTCCCAAGAATTTTAGTGTGAATAATTAATATCTCAGTGAAATTCATATGCCGAATAATTAACGAGGTCCTTTTTATATTTTATAATGATATGCTGAATTAAAAATTAATATTTTACATTAATGAGGCGAACACATTGCTCCACGCTGATCATCAAAAATAGATTTTAGTTAAAAAAGTTGCGACGCAAATATTCGAGCATATCAAATGCTCTTGCACTCTTCATGAATACATGTCGAGAGGATAGCCCATCATTTTTTTCACACCATTTTCGACGATAACGTTGACCTTCACTGCACGATGAGTATCCGTTGATCATAGGCTCATCTCAAGATGCAAGGTTTTCATATATTTCTACAATTTTGCAACGTTTTAATATATGCTCTATTAGCATAAAGATTATTTTGCGTAACAACTTTTTGATTCGAATATACATCCAGTTGGTTGAACATTGAATTGCAAAATATTATTCACAGGTCCGGCGGAATTGGCAAGATCCGTCGTGCCATCAGATATGACACTTTTCTTTTATATGTTGATTATAGTACGTGCCAAATCAATGTATTTTTCACCATAGTCGAGTACGATGAAAACGACGACGCGTCGCGTGATAAAATAAATACAGAGTTGCAGTAAAAAAATTAATAATTTTCAGTACTCTTTTCCGTCGGAGATACAGTAGACAGACTGACCTTCGATTTCAGGCACTTGGAAGAGTGTGAATATAGAAACAACATGACGATTCATGGAAAATGTCATAGATTTTGAAAGTTTTTTTAACTTCCCGATAAGGAAGTTATTGTTTTTACCCCGAAAATGAAAACTGCTAATTTCATGAAATGTCGACGTTTCATGACCTGGAGAAGCT
>JAPYZN010006928.1:0-11522 GCA_030522865.1 Psyttalia lounsburyi | reverse complement strand
GGCGATGAAAGTATTATCTGACGAATGTGGCTTTATAATCCGAGCCGAAGGCGAGGATTATAATCACATGAGTCAGATAATACTTTTATCCCCGAGTGATGTATAAAATTTTTCGTCTCTGGCCCTGAAAACCGCGATCTAACCGAACGGAGTGAGGTTAGAATCGCGGTTTATCGGGCGCCAGGGACGAAATAGTATATTTCGTAACAAGTGAAAAAAAAATGGTTTCTGGCGAGTGGGAGGTTTATATCACGAGCCGAAGGCGTGTGATCTAATCCCACGAGTCACAAACCACTTTTTTCACGAGTTACGAACAATATTTTTCATCTCAATGTGTCGAAAAAGTACTTTTCCGACATAGCGTGATGAAAAATATCGTTTATCACTCGGCCGTGGAGCCCTTTTCTGACGACTGTGTTTCTAATATTCGGCTTCGCCTCGGACTACAAACTCACAATCACCAGAGAATCGCTTCACAGCCTCTATGACAACATATACCATAATTCGAATGAGAAGCGGTCTTAAATTTACTTTGTCATTTCAACTTAAAAAAGTGAAGAAATTACATCCCGAATAAAAACCAGGCATTATTAACTATTAATTACGTTTTTTAAAACCGTATATTTTTCGCTGCAAATCTTCTACGCGAGCTACAAAATTCCTTCCTCCATATTATAAGTAAAAAATCTTTAACCTAATTTTTAATACTTTTCCCAGGCTCCACCACCAGCAGCCATAGAATTCCTCCTGAAAATCCGGGAAGTGATCT
This sequence comes from Psyttalia lounsburyi, assembly GCA_030522865.1. Taxonomy (NCBI): domain Eukaryota; kingdom Metazoa; phylum Arthropoda; class Insecta; order Hymenoptera; family Braconidae; genus Psyttalia; species Psyttalia lounsburyi. Next base: position 10,753 of record JAPYZN010006928.1, on the reverse strand, counting down.
CCATCGCAAAGCACAAAATGGCAGCTAAACGCTTCGTTCCATCCCTGTCGGGAATCCCCGAGGAGGAATCATCATCCGGTCGTTGCAGTTCTTCTGAAAACAAGCGTGCAAGTTCTATTCAGGGCTCAGTAGCGCCTTCCAAAAAATCCCAGAAATGCACAGGTTGTCCAGGCTGCACAGACTCCCGTCCTAATCCTCCGGTGCTCCCCGACAATTCGCGACCAATTCCCGGTGAGAGTAGAGTCAGAGCCTGGTTGGCCGACGTCAAGCCTCCAGAGCGTCGTTGGAGGGACCTAGAAGACCACCGTAAGAACTTCCAGGAGAACGTACGAACATTCGCGAGAAGTCTTGAACATCTTCGGGACCCCAGTAACGATTTCTTGAAAGCCGAACCTCGAAACGGTACGTCTACGTCACTTGCCACTTGGAAAGACAATCCACCGATGCTGAGGACCTTCCAGCACATAGCAAAAAGTGAAATCATGGGCGACGATGATCAGCACAGCATCTCAAGACGCTCCACAAAGTCAATGTTTGAGGACACCAACTACGATCGCTTCTGTCGAACCAGAAGACGTCAACTAGAACTGTCAAACGGTCCTGATGATTTCCTAAATGCTAAAGTCCGCAAAGCCATCGAGAACTCATTCATCAAGCAAATGGAGGAGAACGCAGCTTTTGAAAATCAAATTCAGGCTAACGAGAGACTTCAAAATGAGCAACGTTTCTCACCAGACGGTAGCTCCGGAAAGACGACCAAAGAGTCACTCAAATCCTCTAAAAGCGTAAAAAAATCCCCGGAGAGCACAATCAGACGAAAGAAATCACAAGCCCCTCCAGTTCCCACAAAAGATCTACCGGACATGATACCAGAGCTTCCGACATCAAAATTCCCAGTGAAAACAATCATGGATGCAGTGATAAAGGAAATGGTAGTTGTGAAAGCCCTGGAACATCACCAGAGATTAACGGACTACGAGGTGGACAGTTTGGAGAGGACGAATCGTCGTATACGCGAGAAGAAGCCATTACCCAAAGAAAAACAATCACCATCGTCCACGCCTAACTCCAAGACAAATAACGAAATAAAGAAATCCGAAGTAGCGGAGAATGAGATGAAAAAAAATGAAACAGACGAGGAGGTGCTCAGACGAAATTACTACAATACTCTACCAGAATTGATTTCCCAACGGCCCGAGGGTTATTCACTGGTCAGTGAAGTTTATGTTAATGATGGTTATGCGAGCCCAGCAAACAGTGATGATTCAGGTCCGGAAATTAGTTATGAGCCAGAAAATCCCGGACACTTGACGATAAAGGTCCAAGACTCACCAGAGAATTACGTTAAGCAGGATGAGTCTGAGTATGAGCCAGACACACTCGACAGAAAACCAATGAAATTGAAAATAAATGGAGATGTAATTTACGAGAAGGGACCAGCGAACGAGTCCTTTGTGGATTCTTTGGAGAGACCTGCGCAGATTTTATTGAAGAGTAAGGGTAGTTTTAGGAATGATTCACCTCCAAAGAGTCCCAATGGGTCCTTGTCGAAGGGCTATGGAAGTCTCCGGGAGATTTATGAGGCCAAACTACAAGCAACTGCGCCAGATTCGAATTTGATGAGCAGTTATGGCTCTCTAACTGACAAATTTGAGGAGAATGGGACCTGGAGGTCTTCCAAGTATTTAACGCCCGATCAGAGACAAGCGAGGAGACAGAGGAAGCAGAATCAACCGGATGTGGTGCCACTGCCACCTACTGAGGGGACCTACGAGCATCCGAAACCTTTGAGAACAAGTGATGGGTCAAAAAACGAACTGGACAGGAGCCCAGCTGAAGCAGGCGACCCTACGGCCGGCGGACGCCCTCCTGTCCGTGCTCGACATCTCGTAGGGATGAAGACACTGGATAGAAAATTTTTGCCAGGCGGCGAGGCAACTCTTGGATGCCTTCAACAACACTCCATCAGGAGAATCAAAAGTACTCAAAGTGGAAAAGTTGAGGACAGTGGATATCTCTCCAGCACTGATAGCAGTGAATCTCAGAAGCAGACTGTAAAGTACGACTTTGGCAGTGTCTCAGAGACCGATGAGACTGAATCGATTTGCGATGGTGCCAGCGAGAGTGGAGCGGAGAGTGTTGGGACTGATAGTGTCTTTTTTGGGAATTTTCGGCGACTTTCTCATGGAGAGAGTTTTACAAAGAGCATGGACTCCGGCGTGGACATTGGGATGAGGAGCAATGGGTTCAGGACTGTTGGCATTGAGAGACAGGCGAGTTTCAATACCAGTGATAGTGAGAATGAGAGCTTTGTCACGGTTCTACCACATGGGGGAAGTAGGAGAAATAGTCTAGTACTTTAAGCATATTTAAGTACTTTAGCCATTTTTTGCGGAAATCCTTTTTCACTTTTTCATGCAAATTTTATGAACATCAGAACTTTACTTTAATTCAAGTGGCATTTAATACTGAGTTATCCACCATTTTATACTAATTTTGTCAGTTGAAATTTGGAAATTTTCATTTGAACAACTTTCCGTTTTTAATAGAGAATTTCGGAGGAGTAATGAAAATTTTGAAATTTTCCTCCTGCTACTGAATTGTTATATTGGGTACTTGACAAATCAGAAACAGTTTCAATTGATAAGTTTTTACATTAGAATAACAAATAAAATTCATCATAGATGCGATTGTACTTTTTACGTCCATTGCAATCGGCAAACTAATATTTTGAGAATTAAATCGATTATTAATTATGAAAGCGGACGGAAGTTGCCAGTTCCACAATTATTTAGCTAGATTTTCAAATTAATCTGTATTAGTCGAAGTATGTTACGAGTTTCTAATTAATGTGCCAATCCGCCTGTAAGCAAAAATGGCAAGTAATTTGTAATGTCAATTCATCTTTACTAGATTTTTATTGAAAGTGGATTTGCAAATAGTCAACAAGTTCGTTGGTCGGGTTTAGTTGTAGTATTTATCATTACCCCGCAAATTTCGTCAGAAATGGGTCCGAGTCGTCTGCTCGTCGACTTTTCCATTGTAAATATTTATTTTGTATAATTATTAATTCATTTCGGTGGTATTTATTGGATCATTTTTTTGTTATTGAACATATGTGGCCGGTGATGCAATATTAGATGTAGGCAAAATCCATTTCATTACAATGGTCTCTATCACACGACACGACTCTAGTCTCTGAAAGTTTCTTATGAAATGTAATTAATAAAATTTGTGAATTATTATTGATACAAATAAGTCGTGCAATATGTAAATTTGATTATTCATTTTATAAAAAGAATAGATCACAAAGATATCTTACCAAAAAGGTATTATTTTTGTACAGTGAATATTTTTGTAACTTTTCCGGAAATTTAGTTGACATAATTTGCTAGTGATGTAGAACATAGAACATTGATTATTATTCGAGTTACACTGTCTTCAAATTTGGTTATTATTTACTGATAAACTTCTAGTGGAGATAGAAAAGTATAGGCCTTGGATTTGAGCTCTGAGAGTTGTTCTTGTAGTATTTAATAACCCAACGCATTCGCCTTTTTCTTTATATGATATTATTATATGTATAAAATAGTTCCGTGGAGACTGGACATTTGATGTCGATGTTCAGCAAAGTTAAAAACCCGAGGAAAGCCACAGTAGACGTGACCTGTGCAGTTTCATTCGATAGTAGAATATTATTTATATTATTTATACTTTAGTATCATTGATGTTGTAGGATTTTATATTTGTTTAGTCTGTTCTGTTTAATTTTGTTATTGACACTCAGCGCACGCTTGCAAGTACCTGCCAAATGTAGATGGACATAATTGTTTTTTGCAACATTTCATAATTTTGCGTTAGTAGTTCAATTAATATACTTTATCGTTCAACAGTTTATTATTTATTCCGCTCGTGGAGTTCCTATTTATTAATTTTTTCTAAATGTAAAATCAAGTTATCGTTTTGATCTTCAGCTAGCGTACGTCTAGGATTGAGAAATAATCAAATTTATTGTAAATTTCTCTCCTACTTGGGGAACTTTGGTGGAGGTGGAATTGTAGATTTTTAATTTTTGATAATGTGAAATAAAATGAATATATTTGCTTTTGTAAAAATTGTTGTTCAACTGGCCAATGTCGAATTCAATCATCATTTTTAGATAAAAAATTATTTACACACGTGAAACATTCACAAACACTCGTAACACAATACCCATTTGTCAATGTTAAATCATTCATGGACCAATAATCAACGGGTTAAGGAATATCATACGAGACAGGTAAAACTTAGTTCCGATCTGCACTATTTATTTTTTCAGTAAAAATTCTTGTATATTTTCTATTGTGAATAATCCCGGATGCCATCCTACATATTCCAAATCCCATCCAATGTTTTCCTGTGACTTCACGAGAATATGAAACGGTCTATAAATTTCCTTCTTAGATGTAACCGAACTTTCATTGAAATTCGTAGAGGATGTCGATAATCATTGCAGAATTGTCTAGAAATTTTCTACGAATTTTTTTACATCTCCATTTCAAATTATTAACGATCGATGTCTTCTCTTATCCACTGGCTCTTATGGACATTTTCCGGTTTAAGACGAAACTACGTGACCATATCAGGTAATAATGTAGTTTTGGGCTAAATCGAAAAATCTCCATAAAAACCCATGTATACGGAGTCTCCAATCGTTAATAACTTAACAAAGAGATCTGAAAAAAATTGAAGAAAAATCATAGATAATTTAGCTATGATTATCGTACTATACTATATACTATATGAATTTCAAATATTTTTCCATAGTAGTTGACCTTTTTTCAAATGAATCCCCTTTAAGGAGCAACTGAATTCCGCTGAATTGAGGCCCGGTCTACTCTATTTTCAACTTCCCCATAGGAAGTTATTGGTTTCACACATTTTTTTCAGTAAAAATTTCTTGTAAATTTTATATTGAGAAGATCCTATCCTACCTATTCCAAATCCCATCCAACAATATCCTCTGACGTCACAAGAATGTAGAACGCTATATAAATTTCCCGTCTTTGATGTAAAAATGCCCCCCCCCCCCATGCTTTTTATCGAGTTGTGCGTGTGTGTGTGTGTCCGATGCCAGAGCAATTTCCCACTTATTTCCATTTTTAATAGTTATGTCGTTTAAACACAGTTTATACAATTAAATTGTTAACAACATTAAGGTACACAGCAGCAAATATAAAACACTGACAGACACTTCAATTGACTTTCACTTCATCGGCTAAAGATTATCAATTTTTGCATTTCATTCATCGATTTTGTTTGCATTAGTCCCAACAAAGCGGGAAATTTCGTTACCCACCGACTACGCACGTGGCGCGAGTTTTCAACGACACGAACAAATTTACTCCATTGAGGTTATGGTCTCGTAAATAAATCACACCGCATAGTCCCTTTTAACACAACTATAAATTAAAAATAGGCTAACATTGAATAACCAAAATGTTGGGAACAATGAGAGTGTGTTCGAGGGCTGTGTCCAAAAATGGAAAAAAACCGCCTCCCCTACGAGAAATAAGTAAACCAAAGAAAAAGGAGGGAATACCAATGCCAGGTTAGTCAATCCACTAAGAACGGCCGGACACTTATAAGATTATTCATTTTTCCTGCTATTATCCAAATGTTGTCTATTTTTTACAATCTCTCCCGCCAATTCGATGCCAAAATTTTTATCAGAATAAATTTTTCATCAAGTCAAGCCTCGAAATGACGCTGTTGTTGTAAGAATTTTTTGTCTGAATTGTATTTTGTAGACAATTATACAATTAGACATCCTAGAATAATAGTCCTGAAAAAAATACTGTCAGAATTACTCATTGCACTGAAAAACAAGTAATCCTTTTGAAGTTCAAAGAAACTCACCAGAGCATTCCTCCTATTTCTCCACTGAACGACTAGAATAATAAATAACATAAATGGATTAAATAAATTGTCATTAATATATGAATAGTATTTCAGTACCCGGTGGCAAACCGAGGTGATCGTAGGGTCTACGTCTGGGGCCTGGCAGACCATGGGGGCCTGGGAACCCTGGGAAAAGTGAAAAAATCCAAGTCTGACTTCAGTTATATCGCTAAACCCAGTCGATTAACCTTTGGCGAGTGGCACAAGGTCATAGACATCACCTGTGGCTATGGATTCACTGCATTCGGAGTGGATAACGACGACGAGAGCGTCGTCTATGGGAATGGAATAAATACAGATTCACAATTGGGCTTTGGTCCTAAGGACGAGAGGTACTACAAGGATCACATAATTACTGTACCAAGACCCATTCCACTACCTCTGAAGAAGAAGGACACGAGGGTACTAGGGCTGTCAGCTGGTAGGGCCCATCTTTTGGTGCTCACGAATGATGGAGTCTACACACTGGGAAACAATGGATATGGACAATGTGGGAGGCCTGTTATAGAAGGTGAGGATTATTGCAAAAGCACAGTCGTCCATCATATTCCTAATCTCAAGGGGGCGAAGATCGTTGGAGTGACAGCTGGTCAGGACCACAGGTAAGTCACATATGAAAAATAAATTATCTCATGTGTGAGGGTTTTTTTTTGGGATTCTTTCAGTGTACTCTTGACAGAAAAAGGAGAAGTTTATACATTTGGCTGGGGAGCTGATGGTCAGACTGGCTTGGCTCACTATCGAAATGAATGGCAACCTAGTTTAGTTAAAGGAGATCTAGCTGGTGAACGAATAACCAAAGTGGCATGTGCTGCTGACTGTGTCCTGGCTCTCAGCGGTAAGAGATCGTTGCAATACAATTAAAGAGGTTTATAATTTTTTAAATTTCGCTTTCAAATTCATTTTTATACAATGACCTATTGAAAATGCATTTCACCATTTTAAAATGGAGTTCATGAATAGCTCAGTCGTTGTTTCGTTATTAATTTTCAGTTATTTTTAGACAGAGGCAAAGTCTTTGGGTGGGGTAATTCGGAGTATGGACAACTCCCAACTGAGGGGGACACAACGCAGATAAATATTGCCACCGAATTGTCAGACTGCGCTAAATTCGGAAATGTTATTGATATTGCTGTTGGAGGGAGTTTTTGTATGATATTAACCAGTAGGTGTTTATTCTCCACTAGATAATTGTTTTGTAAAAACTGATTCTAAGTCTATTCATTTGCTTTTCCACAGGTGATGGGGATGTTTACGTCTGGGGATTCGGTATTTTAGGATTCGGCCCCGAAGTAGTAAAAATTAAAACACCGACTCTCGTTCCAAATACATTATTCGGAAGGAATGTATATGAGAAGAATATCAAGGTAATTATCGTGGCCAATTTAATTGCAAAAGTCGCTGAAGCCAGAGGGTTTTGAAAAAATGTTCCAATCTGTTTGTTGAAAGTTGAAGATTTTTAGTTGACTGACTCTTCCTCTTGAATTCACGATATTCCCTGCTCTAGAACTAATCTGGTCATATTTAAAAATTATGCGCTATTCAAATTATGGTTTGTAAAATAAATAACTCAATTGCGAAAACCAGAATATTTCTTCTCTGCGTATGCCTGCAATGACCAGGTCAATTGAGTGGACAATTCTTAACGGTTTTTTTTGTAGCCCACAACATTCTCTACAAACGACTCTTCTACAAGATTTTTGTGGGCCTTTTCATAACTCAGGCGTTTAGCAAGTTAATAATAAATTCTGTGAATTTGTTTGCAGGTAACCCAAATTTATGCTGGAATAAGCCACTTAGGAGCAGTCACGAATTTTGGAGATCTCTACATGTGGGGCAAGAATAAATTCGGCCATTTGGGCTTGGGCCACACGAACGATCAATTCTTTCCCCTGAAGGTATGTGAGAAATAATAATTAATTTAATGCTCCCCAGAAAATAAACGTACACAAATTGTCATGTAATGGAATCTGCTCTTACAATTCAGGTGGCAATAGGAGCTCATGTTCACAAAGTTGCATGTGGCATTGATCACACGGTGGCTCTTTGTAAACCGTTCATTTGAAATTGACTGTAATGAATGATTTATCGATTAAATTGTGAATATAAATAAATTATTATATATAAAACTTTCTACTAAAAAAATGAGAATATCACTGCGGAGGTAAAAGTGAATAAATCCTAAGAATTAGCACCTTTTCATTGTGAAGAAACACACGCTGCATTTTCACGCTCCATCTATCCTTATTTTATTATCAATGGCACGCAAAGTTATCTGGAAATAACTCAATTGTCAATTCACAATTTTGTTTTGCGGCAAATGTCCCAATGAGCATGAATGGATAATGAAAGAAGAACGCAAAAAATCATTAAAAGATACTACAAAGTATTTTTATTGTTGGATTCGATAGAAAGTTTAATTAGAATTAATGAAGTTTAATTAAGAATATATCTATAAATGAATTTGATTTTGATAAATTTAGTAACCCTGCTAATGTAATAATAATCATCATTTCTAAAAATATTTAAGTGTTAAAACAAGCTTGTAGTAACATTTGGAGCACACAAATAGCCGGATTGAAATTTTTGCCACAAATGAGGGACCCTGCATGTAAGCAGTGGAGCGCCAATGGTATTTTAGTGGAGTAGAATTGATAATTGTAGTTCTTCCTATAATAGCAGAATCCTTACTCTTTATTTCTGTCTTCTGGGATTACGTAATTGGTTAAATTCCGAAATTGAATGAGAGGACAGGCTGTCATGCCTCCTGGCAGTCAGTAGGGTCGGTTCTCCTGTTGAATTTTTATACCAGATCGTTACTACATGCTCCTTCGAATTCAGTCTCAATTATATAAGGACGGTTGCTACATAGGGTGGTGGGAGGAACTCAACAAACCCTAGAAGCCCAAGTAGACCAGTTACTGTTTCTCCATGTGCTGAATACATGAACAGCTTTCTGTCAGGTGCAAGAGCCTTTTCCGATTTTTTTATCATGTGCGCCACCATTTCTTTCACCAATAATCCTAAACGGATAAAAATTGAGCATTTATGAGAATCTCGACGTGGAGTTGTAAAAACGCCAAAGAAACAGACAGAGTTCACTTTTTCTACGTTTCGAATAATTAATTATGTCGTTAATTAGAGATTAGTGAATGAATGTCATCAATTATTTGGATTTGGTGTCGATTAGTCTTCAACAATATCTTCTTCAATCATCTCTCAGATCAATTAATTTTACAATATATTTACCCGAGATTCTGGGCAGGAATGTATAGTTCGCCAGACATTTATAGAATGTAACTGAAAATTGTACCAGTGGATGCGGATAAAGAGATTTAGTCCATGCTGGTAGAGTTTTATTGGAAGAATCCTGCAATCTAGATTAAAACAACACAAATACCTCGAAAAATAGAGTATTGTAGACATGCAATACTAGGACGGGATTATCCATCGTCATCCCCGTTATTGGTGTGAGATAATCAAATAACTCTTGAAGATTGATTTGCATTTTCGATAGCATTTAACGTTTTTCGATATCGTTTAACGCCTCAATGACATTTCTAGCAGCTTCACTTCCCCCATAGAAGAGATTTTCCTCCCCCTGTGGAATTGCATGAACGGGGATCGGGATCCACTTGAGTTCAGCATAAAAAATCTGGTCATCTACTGGTGGATAGAGTCCAGCCAGGGTGACTTGGGCTCCCATTACCGTGCGGTCTGCATTTGTACTTCTCACGTAGATATCGTGGGGGGAATATTTCCGGGAAGCATGTGATCATATCTGGTGCTCAACCATTTGCCGAGTTCTAAATGTTGTTGTTTCCCTACCTGGAGATGGTTTTTGGAATTAGAAGGTAACGCCCATCCGGCAATATACTAATCCAACCCTCGCCATGGAAAACATATCACCCTCCCCCACGTGTTTGCCATCCTCGCCTTCGGCTCGGAAGGCAATTTTGCACGTGGCAGACGATGATCTGTTTTCAAGGCTCGGGCATGAAATGTACTATTTATTAAAGATTAATTAGACTGGCACACGCAATTCCTTACTTTAGTCAGCTGCCCGAACGGCTCAGACCAAAGAGACTCATTCCTCCAAGGGTCGTTTGGGTAAGGTTGCAGAGGAGTTCGAGCTCCATGTCTGTACAGCTGAGGGAAAAAAGACAAAATTCTAATAAAAGGAATGAGACAGTCGGCTGCTACACTCTGATTCACTACAAATGTCTACTAATTGTACGCACATATACACTAATATTTGGTAAAAATGTGAAAATTTTTAAAAATGTAAAAATATCTCGCCAGTTTATGACATTGGAAGTAATTTCAGTACAAAATTCAAAACTAAAAAAAATTATGTATAACTGCCTTTCCTTCGGAGGTAAAGAAAACGAGATATAGATGAAGCACAATTCAGAAAATTGATTGTTCTCCAATAGAGAAAACTCACGACATTGGCGAAAATGATGGTACCCAGCTCCGCATCATGAGGTTTGGACGAATGTATAATGATCGACGCAAAAAGTAAGAGAAAACAACATAGTCCAACTGGTTTAATTACTTTTGAGAGAAACATCTTTATAAAGAAGAATTTTCCTATTTTTAATTATATGTTCTAGAGAGGGATGAGAATGGACTGGGACTAATGAACCATTTGTGACAAATGGAACTCCCGTTGTGTACCGAAAAAGGTAGTTTCAAAACCACGCCTATTTATAATACTTTTCGTCCCTGGCGCCCGAAAATCCGCGATTCTAACCTCACTCCGTTCGGTTAGATCGCGGTTTTCGGGGCCAGAGACGAAAAATATTATACG
>JAPYZN010006916.1:0-10262 GCA_030522865.1 Psyttalia lounsburyi | reverse complement strand
TGATGAGATCTATCGATCGCCACCAAAATTTTTCCGATCGCACTATCCGTTCGTCCGGGAACGTGAACAAAAAAAAGTGATCACACACACACACACGCACACACATACAACTTGATAAAAAACATCTGGGGGGTTTCTCTTGGTCATGAAACGTCGATATTTCACAAAATTAGCGATTTTCATTTTTGGGGTGAAACCAATAACTCCCTATCGGGAAGTTAAAAATGAATGCTCGGCAGTCATTTTTTTTTCTCGTGTCGTACGTTCTGCAATTGATGAAAAATTTATCTGAAATATGGAAATTTGCTCTCCATCTCGGTGAATATTAATTTATTAAGACTAATTGTAAATTGTATCTATATTTACTTTTTTAACAGTAATCCCCCGTTGTCTCGACATCGCCGCCCAATAATTTTAATGAAAAAGGCCATTTGCGTATGTTCACTCGATGTTTTTCCCACAATCAATGCTATCGACTGAAATTCATATTAATTGTTAAAATCTGTAGGTGGACCACGATGGAAATTGCAACTGCTGCTGCTGCTGTGTCGCCAAATCCAAAATATTCAGATATGTGCAGCCAGAAGTGCCAAAATCGTTTGCTCCAATTCGTGTATACACTAATTTCATTTAATTCTTCTCTAATTGTCCATTGACAAACACAATTAATCCTTCCATTGATGAAAGTTAATTGAGTTGTCGTTATCATGAAAATACTTTTCATTTCTATTTTCTCTCTGGTCTTTCCATTCATGAGTGTAATGAAAGGATCTCTCATTACCGATATTCAGACCTTCTGGAGGAGTCGCAATCCAATGGAAAGATATACAACGTATGAAAGGTCATATTGGTGCAAAGAACCAATGTGTTCCAGAGTAAAACCTTTTAAACATGAGGCTTCACTCACTGTTGGCGATGGACCCATGACCGACGATACAACTCACAAAGTAATTACTTTGCCCACTTGCTCTCTATGTATTAACATTGATTTCCCCTCTCGTTGGCATTTTAGTTGAGCTACTTGGGCAATTGGGGCCTGACTCAACCAAAATCTCCCATGATACCGTGTGACAAGCAGTGGTTGGGGAGAGGTCCAATGCTAAATGTCACGACAAACAGGTGCGATTACACTTGGAAATCGATGCCAAAATTAAAGGCTTTCAAGAGCAAAGCCAATTTGTGCTGTCCCAAGGCCAATCTATCGTGTAATGTACAAATATTATGACACATTGACAATTGTCTTCACAAATTAACCATATTGAATGAATTAAATGACAAAGGTGACACGACTTACAAATTGAGTTATTACGAGTCTGGATGTCGGATTCCCATTACCTCCTTCAAGCCCATTCGACAATATACGAAAGGGAATGTACCGGTTGAAGATTGTACAACCTATAACCTCAGCTACTGGCCGAATCCGTCTCCGGCAAAAGTAAGAATTTACAAGAAGAAAAATCCAATCAATAAAGTTATCTAATTTTGTCGTTGTCTATTTTGTTTTTTTGAAGATTCTCGCCGTTTTTATGACTAATGAAGCCATTTTCTTTTATACTGTCGCTAGGAGGACTATCCGTGGAAGAGGAAAGCTAAATACCAGCCTCCATTAACAGCATTAGATGGCTGTACAACGTATCGCCTCAGTTATTGGCCCAATAAACAATCAGTGAGGAAGCCATTTACCATGAGCAACACGGAAAATATATTGAACGCCGGTTGTTGCTCTGACGACAATACAACTTATAATTTGAGTTATTTTGGCTGCGGAGGTGACAGGCGGTTGCCAATCAAACCCTCATCAGCTGGTCAATTATCTTCTTGCCCGCTATCCCACGACACAATTCACAGAGTACAATTTATCTCTATATTCTTTGTCATGTCATCATTTTATAAGACTTTTTTTTCCTTGTTTTCTGTTTATTATTCACTCTTTAGTATTTTGAAATTTTCCAATTTGCGAAATTCAGTTGAGCTATTTGGGAAACTGGTCGGTAACGCCGGAGATTCCACGCTTGCCATGTTCAAAGATGTGGTCAGGCAGAGGACCAATGGAAGATTTAACAACTCAAAAGAATAGTTTTACGTGGAAATGTGAAGCTCCTGCTGTTCCTTTTCCACCCAAGGATAATCTGGAGCCTTCTCGTAAGCCACTCGAAGGTAAATTAAACGCATTTCAGGCATGAAAATAATTTAATAGAAAACCAAATGGATTTTTCTCGTCACATTTTTTATATTACCATTATTGGGGACAATTTTTTCGAGCTTCATCCGTTGCTTTCAGCTTGTCTTGCCTTACAGGATTCGAGTAGAAAAATAAACAAAATCCTAGGAGATAAACTCAAACAGAAAAAGACGAATAGATTTTTTTAATGGAATTTTTCATTCAATTCATCTGGTTTTCTGTTTCTTTTTTAATAAAATATTTGTTTGGGGAAGTTGGTTCAATTTATTTTCAATCTTCATAGGCTGTACGATCCAGAAATTGTCCTATTTTCCTAACGATCCGAAAGATCTCACACAAATTAAGTCATTCAAGCCTATCCGAGTGTATCAACCCTTCGATATTCCAACGGAGGGCGAGACGACTATGAGACTGAGCTATCAACCCGTCCAATCATCAAATCCTCCTATGAAATGTACTCCAAAATCCTCATATCAAAAGCCATTACTGCCATCGGATGAGAATACCACCTACAGTTTGAGGTACCAATTTATTTAATTGTTTATATTTAATTTATTGAATTGCGTTGCATGAGAAAAGAATTTATTCTCTTCGGCCCTAACAAAATCCAAACAAATTGATCCCAGAAGAGGATTGACCCCGCAAAAATTAGCGAATGTAAAAAATAGATCGATAAAAAATCCATTCGATTAGTTTTTCCACCAGCTAATTCTCCTGCGGCCCGCCCATAATTCATGCCTCCATTAATAGAATATTAACACCACCTCTAGCTACCCACCTCCCGGAAAAGTGGAAGAGCTGATGGAGTACGCCTGCACATCACAATAAATTCCACAAATGAAGTATTGACATTATATTCTAATCGTTTATACTAATTATTTTACTTTGTTTTATGTCAACCGTCTGTACCAGACATTTTTCTGAACCTGTCTCCCGATTAAATTTCAGTTGATAAATTCCCATCTGCTAATTTTACTGAGGACGACGTCTTATTAAACGATTGTGTCTGGGATGAAGAGGAAAGTTTCATAGTACAGGTCATTGATACACCAGCTTCTGAATTTTATGCATCTGCAATCGCGAAGGCCATGTGAAAGTAACAGTGCCTTCCTCACTACTGCTCCTCGGATGTTCTCACATATATTTATACGAAATCTTACGAAATAGTGCATCGCATACTCCCAGCAGACCAAACGAAGGCAATCAAAATGTGAACTTTTGTCAAACCCAAGACGAAAGGACACCGATAATAACCTCCAAAAAAAACTCTCAATAATTGTCTGTATAATCCATTACAAAATATCGAGCAATTGTCTTTATATTTTCCGTGATTGACTAAAAAAAAAAGCTACCAACAATTACAGATCAAAATGTATTTCCTTCAGATATGATTTGCAAGACTGGCAACGGCCATATTATCACGACTTGCATTTAATTGTCAAAAAAAGACTACTACCAAATTGCGCTCCCGTAATCCATAGATATTTACGTTCATAATTCATGAACTCCTCTGGCTGGAGGTGGTAAAGTGAGAGTCCGTATAAAAGCTGATTTCTTTCCTCCAGCAGGACACAGAGTACTTTGTGTTTCTTGAGTGATTCTACTCCAATAAGATTAATAATTATTTCAATATTATTCATTACAACTGCACACCGTCTGCTTCTCCAGTGAACAATCACTTTCTTCTCAAGGAGCTAAATATGAAATATCTGGTAAGTCAGGAAATAAGCATTTTCTTCGGCCGATTAAATTCAACGAGTCAATCATTCGTGACCATTTAAAGAGACAATAATGACATATGAATTTTTGTATATTTTTATATTCGTTGATTACGTGAATTAGTGGATAAAAATTGCAGATGAAAAGAGAAATTCGTAGATATAAAAAAAGTTGTCTTATGCAAATGTGGAAACGTGAATTGATTAATGAGAAATAAATAAATTGGAAAGAGGGAATGGATGCTACATGTAATGATGGCATCTGAGGACGAATTGGTTAACGGGTCAAGAGTTAAATGACCCGGCCTGGCATTTTACTTTTCACTTTCACTCATCTCCGGTGTGATCTCACTTTGCACTATTCCTTCAATAGCCCATCGACACTGAACAAACGAATTGAATAAAATCTCAAGTGTTTTATGATCATCATCGCCAATGATGGCTCATTATTTCACCGAATTTGATGAGTATTAATTGGAGTAGACGACAAACTTTCGTTTACCGATCAATGAAAAGAGATAAAGTCCATGTACCGAGCTCTTCACTTCTCTCCGAATCCATGAATTGGTTATTATCATTTTTTTTTAGGCATTATTAATGGTAATTGGCACAGTATTCGGCCAAAATTATCATTCAGGCCGGCAACAGCACTCGCCACCTCCACAGTCAACGTCAGGACAATATCAAGAGGAGCATCAAAGGCCAACGAATAATGACAGACAATTCAGTACCACTACATACGTGCCCATTTTGCAATGGAACAAAGAGCAAGAGCACGATGGAACATACAGAACTAGGTAGAAATCGGTCTCCAAAATATTATATACAAAAGAATAATTAATCATGATGTCTAGTGTACAGAGACAGGCATTAATCATTATTTTAGAAATACTATTTGAAATTTGACCTCCAAAATTTGAAGTTTACTTATTCTTCAATTTTATTTATCAGATTGATAAAATGGTTGATAACATAAAATTGTAATTAGGTATTATAACAATTATTCTGGAATTTCAACAATTTTTTCGAGCACCAGAAGTTTTTGATAAAAAATATTGGGGATTTTTTTCAAATTTCTTCTTTACGTAAAAGAAAGGACAAAGTTTATTAGTTAACTAGTTTGAAAATTCCAGCGATCACTGATTCAATGATTTATAAATTGTTGAGCAATTTTATAATTGACTAGTTAAAATAGTAATGTTACTAAAATTTATGATAAATTACGCTGATCTCAGCTCTGCAGGACATCTTGAGAAATTTTCCAGAAAATATTGATTTTTTTAAAAGTCTTTCGTTACGTCAAAGAATGAATGAAGTTAATCAAGTAATTAGTTCTAAAATTCAATTAATGATTGATTTAATGATTTATAAATCGTTAAGAAAGATTATTCACCTTGATTTCTGGGATCGAGAAGCCGAAAGTTTTGAACAATCCCTAAAATCTTTTGAAACATTAATTTTTTTTTTGGCGAGTGGGGGGTTTATATCACGAACCGAAGGCGAGTGAAAAAGCGAAAAAGTACTTTTTCATCACGCTGTGTCGGAAGAGTAACTTTTCAATCACTCTCCACTTTGCGTCGAGTGACTGAAATACTATATTTCGTCCCTGGCCTTCGCCTGGCCCTCGCCTTCGGCTCGGATTATAAAGCCACATTCGTCAGATAATACTTTCATCGCCTGGTGACATAATGTACTATCTTCGTGCCGCCGGACCTGAAAAATCCCGTTTTCGTGTCGCTGCCACGAAACTGGCGTTTCCCAGGTCCCACGTCACGAAATAGTATATTTCCGGCCTGTCGTCATGGGGTTTTTTACTCGCGTGTTTCCGTAGTGATTTTCACTTTTTCGAGTTCGGGCAAGGGCCCGTACCAATCCCCGGACGAGGAAAAGTGAAGAGCAGTATGGAAAAATAATATCCAAGGCTCGGATGCACGAAATGTACTATTTCGACACATTGAGATGAAAAATTATGTTCGTAACTCGTGAAAAAAGTGGTTTTGGACTCGTGGGATTATATCACTCGCCTTCGGCTCCTGATATAAACCTCCCACTCGCCAAAAACCATTTTTTGTCACTTGTTACGAAATATACTATTAATTCTCTGGAAGAGACTCCGCAATTTTTCAATTTTAAAAACTTGAAATCCAGTTAGTCTACCACCTAATATCGTATCTTGACATTTTCCACTGTTCTGTTTATTTGTTTTAGTTATGAGACTGGCAACAACATTGTCGCAGAAGAGAGTGGATACGTAAAGACCATCGGCGAAGGTGAGAATAAGGCCGAAGCTCTCGTTCAACAGGGTAGTTACTCCTACACCAGTCCCGAAGGTCAAATAATAACAATTCACTATACTGCCGATGAGACTGGCTTCCACGCAACTGGCGATCACATTCCCACTCCACCACCAGTCAGCGAGGAAATTCAGAAGGGTCTTGATCTCATTTACGCTGGGATACGTCAACAAGAGGTGAAATACGATAAATCCGATTGATTTTCACTCTACCCAATTACCTGATATTGTCTTTGTTTCATCTTCTAGGAGAACGCAGCACGAGAAGCCGCCCAAAAAAATCCACAGCCCTTCAATCAACAAATACAGCAGGATAATAAAAATTATCGTTTATAAATATTATCACTCCGCAGAGGAAAAAAAACACATTGAAATACTCAAGAATCATTGTGGAGGAGCCGCAGTCAGTTTATGAATTATTTATCAAATATTATACTAGAAAATGTCCAAGAATGGCTTGCAATATCGTTTTTTTTTCTTCCCTTTCCTGACGAACATCAGCTGATGAACCATAATTCAATAATAATGTTTATGTAATTTCTGATCTGATGTAATACAGACAAATTCTATTCAATAGTGCCTTCTTTACCTTACAACCTCACTGCAAACATTAAATGAAACAAATATTTTTATTACATTATTTGCAATACTTTTATTTCTCAACTCAAGTGTTGACATCGTAAATCATCGTATCAATGAGTCAATTAATTTTCTATTTTTTCCTCTCACTCCCTTTCTCTCTCTGATCTTTAAGTCAAAACTCAATCACATCGATGAATTTTCTATAATTATATTAGTGACTTTTTATATCTCCACGTTAATAAAAATTACGTGTACAAAGCAAAATTAATGAATAAATAATCCGGTGAACTGAGAAATTTGTGCACATTTCAACTATTATTTTACGTAGCCATGTAGAAGAGGTAGAGAATACAGAGTAAATTATTTAAATACGAGTTATTAAGAATTATTTGCCTCGAGATCAAAATTCATTTTTCCGAAGTAATTTCCAAAAGCACAATTTTTAGACGTACCACAAGGTGAAACTAATTTATTATGGGTAATGATGAAAATGCATTGTGACCATCGAGGCAATGAATGTAATCTCAACAAAATAACTCGTTCCTGCATAAGTGACTTGTGATGGCTGGTGAATGGGGATTTTTGTGAGTCGAAAAATTAATTCAGCGAACGAGGGATATAAGTGCACATCTCCGGAAAACATTATTACAATTATTATTCATTCTTCAATATGGCATTTCCCTATCGAAAACGCGTAAATTTCGTACTTTATTTTCCCACTTAAAATTCAAGTGGAAAATATCAAGTGCAAGAAAATATTCTAAGGTCCAATATTTTGCAAATTGTAGATATGAGAGTACACTGAAAAAAAAAAAAACTAATTTGCGCTAAATATGTATTTATTTGAAAGAATTATCTGATCTTTCGAGGTTGAATTTCTTCGGAGGAATCGTTTCCAGGTAATTCCAATTAGATTTCAATGATGACAAGAGGAATGTTAGCAAAGCCCCCCCCCCCCCCCCCAAAATACTTTCCAATAATTTTTAATAACTCCCACAAAATTCAATAGTTTCGACTTGACTTTTATAGCACTTTAAATACACTCGTCGAGGAATGGTTAGTATATCAAACGAATGTTTGTTTACGTGAAATTTAGAAGGTCGGCGAAGGCGCATCAAAACAAAAGCTGTCAGGGGTTTCAGCTGTTTGGGGCTCAGTATCGGGTGGAATGAGAGAGACGTTCGAGAAACGGTGTATTTGAGAATTGTGCGTAGAACAGTGCCTTTAAAACTCAATTCTGAAATTTTGGAGTGCTCATAGTGAGAACCCAGTGTCACCCCGTCACCAAAGGGATTCATTGGTTTCTCTGACAGTTTGTCCACACGTGAAAATTATTCTTCTTAAAAAGATTCCTCATATTTACGTGCCGAGAGAAGGGCCGGAGGACTTGTGTGGGTCAGCTGTGGGAGGGATCATTGCTGATCACTTTTGATATTGTCTTTGTGTTGCCCTTGTCTGCTTCTGTGTCAACATGTGTTGTCTCTGGGACCAGACACCACCCGGTCCACGTCGTTGGTCCCAGATCACGCAAAGAGTGATAAGGTAAGAGATATTCTAGAGCCCGTAACTTTCGACCTAATCATTTCCGACAATCCCCGTTTTTGACATTTACAACCGCACAAAATAACCTTACTTTAAAAAAAATGTGGGGGGTCTCTCTAAACATTAACAACTTTTTCTAAATTCCATCTTTTTCCTCAGATGTTTTAATTTTAGTGATTATTGAGAAGGTCCATTAAAAGTCATGACCGATCTACCTATCCCTGGCGGACCTGTCGATTCTAAGAATCGACCGACCCGGTTAGTCGATTGTCATTCGATCGTTGGTCGATTGTGATGTCGAGTCTGGGTAGCTTAAGCGACCTACAATCAAGTTCCCTGAAAGTCGATTGCGAGTCGATTCAAACTGGAAATCTGTTGGAATCGAGTATAAGTCGATTAAAAACAGATTATAAGGAAATTGTTTCAATCGAAATGAAAGTCACATTGAGGGCCAGTTTTTGGTTTAAGCTAACCATGGTTAACTCCTGGTGAAATTGAAGTTAAGACCCCCCACCACTGACGCCAGCCAATCAGAAATCTTAACCTTAACTTTAACCAAGGTTTAACCATGGTTAGCTAAACCAAAAACTGGCCCTGAGACTCGATTCCAACAGATGTCCAGCTTGAATCGACTCGCAATCGACTTTCAGGAAACTTGATTGTAGGTCGTTTAAGCTACCTACACTCGATATCACAATCGACCATCGATCGAATGGCAATCGACTAAGCGGGTCACTCGATTCTTAGAATCGACAGTCAGTCGAATGTTATTCGACAGCTCCGTTAGGGATCGTCTAGACCAATATGACTGTCATCATTGCAACCCAATCAAAATCACCTGAAAGAACTCGTTTGAAGAAATACTATTTCAAAAAAACTAAATATTTCTCTCAAATAAACAAATATTTTACAAAAATATTTTTTCTCTTCTCTGTATAATCGTTAATACATCTTAATTTGATGATTTGATTGGCAGAGGATCATAGGGGGTCGCAGCAAGGCCTACATAACGGTTGTTTTTTTTATGAAGAAAACCATTATTGTCATCGGTTTTATAATAAATGACTCTGCGAATTCCAAATGGATCTATGTAACCGAAGGAGCCCACTTTTTCATCTGGTTTTTGCTCCTCTTCATGATATTGTCTCTTTAAATAATATTGAAATCCATTGGACACTGTGTGGGTTCCATCGTAAGGGGGGAATTCCTCGTAGAGGTCACTCCTCTCTCTCGCTATATTATTATTATTATTATTAAATCGACCTGTTCTGTATTGTCGAATATTTCTGTAGTTGTTGATCGGTGGTTCTATCTCCTGTGCAGGCTCTGATATTTGGGAGGGCGAATAGTATGAGTTTCTGTAAGACTGCCTTCGGGAGGTTTGGATCTGATATGGACTGTAATTCCTCAAGGGCTTGGTCAGCTCATTGTAAGTTTCGTCAGCTGCTATCGGTGGTACCACTGTCATTCGTTGTACGTTACTTCGATATGTTGGTTTTATTGGTACAGCTCCCTCGATGCTATTGTCAGTGAATTCTTGATATGCCGATTGTCTGTAAATTACGGGATATCAATGTCAATTTTTTCGTGGACAACAGCTGACTGGAAATCACTTTTTTTGTTCTGGTGATATTGGGAAAGCGGGTAATTAGGACGTATATTGACTCCACGCAACTTTGCTAGGAAACTGAATGGATTCATCACTTAGTATAATCCACAATAAAATCGAGGCGGAGTCAATTAGGTGAACAGTTAGGTGGGTGGGAGATGAACATCTTTGAGCACCATGGTGCACCTTTTGGGGTTCATTCCAGCCGCCTCCCCGTCGCGAACCCTGGGTAACGCGAAGTGCTGGAGAGGTTTGTTATACCTTTCCACATGTTGAATTGATTTTATTTAATTTATTTAAATTTTTTTAACTTATCTACCTTCAGTAGGGACGGAG
>JAPYZN010006908.1:0-10406 GCA_030522865.1 Psyttalia lounsburyi | reverse complement strand
CTAAAAACACTCTCGCCATGAGTATCGAACCATATATTTTATGTACAGTGTGTCAAAAAGGTATAAACAAACCTCCCCAGCCCTTGGGATTTCCCCAGGGCTCGCGACGGGGACGCGAAAGGTGTGAACACCACAAGGTGTACAATGGTGCTCATGTCTCCTCGCCAAGCTATTCACCGAATTGAGTTCGACTCAATTTGATTGTTGATTAGACTCAGCTCAGGTCCCAAGTGGTGAATTAATTCAGTTTCAAAGGCAAATTTTAATGAGTCGCTATCCTTGCTGATTACCCAGTTAATAATAACGCAAAATATTTTAGCGACAATCATGGGAGAAATTTGATTGGCAATGTACTCACCAATTGCTTTAAAAATGATATCGGTCCAATATTGACAATCTCCCCTCCCAACTGAAGGAGAATATATCCAACAACTCCAAGTACAGTGACGCACTCAGCGATTGTTCTACCAACATCCGTCAACTCCACTGGCCAAGCCATCAATTCAGCATCCATTTCAGCTGGACGTTGATATACAGCGAGTGACAGGGTTGTCAGGTGAAATACGAGAATGATAAGACGCTTGAGAAACTGCAACTTTTGTCAGAGTCATCGAGTGACTGGGTTTACTCAGAGTAATTTTTTTTGCGTAATTCTTGGGCTTTTCGTACTGATCGACTCACTCTAGCAAAGGTCTTCCATTTCTCCTCGAGGAGACGCTGAATAATCCCACCGTCCAGCATGTCCAGGTGCTCCTCCTTGGTTCCATTGAGAATTATAAATAGAGCTGAATTCCAGTCTAGAAATTAATGTGTCAATTGTCAATTGTCATCCGTCATTGTTATGCAATTCATCGATAATAATACGTTCAATTAAATTACGTAAAAATTTTCACAAGTCAGATTAATTTAATCGATCCAATTTATCGAATTTAATTGAATTCTTAATCCGGAAACTCTGGACTTCATGAAACAGTAATCGGATTTTCCCAATCAGATCATTCAACGAGACCGGGATAAAGCTTTTCGTGAAATCCGCCGGATAATGGATTATTAGCAGACGCACTGAGCTCTAATTAGTCCTCAAAGTGATTATTCCCATTGTTAAAAGGGAAAATATTTTCAACCCTTCGGTAAGTCTGTAAAACATGAATGAATATAATCGGAATTTGTCGAAATTTCCGCCGGGTCTGAAGGAGTTTAAATTCAAATTAAATCCCCCGTAGTCTCATGGCTTATCAGGAAGACGAGATAAGCACTCGTGAACAATTATCATAATTTCTTTGCTTAACCAATTATTATAACGGATGTGTGACGCAGTTTTCATTCAGAGGACAACTGGACATGTGAACCACTCCTAATTTTTTGGTTTAAGATTCCATTGATTCTCTCAAAAAAATCAGTCCAAAAAAAGGGAAACTCAAATTTGAGTTCTCCTGTTAAATGACAAAATAATTGACTAGAATTAAATAAATGCCCTGAAGAGGAACACCTCGTGTGCTCGAAACGTTGGCAAAAAATGTGGATTTTTTAATTTTTTTGTTCCTCATTTTCAAAATTATACAACAACTATTAGGAACGTCAGAAGCTGAGCAAGTGGGAGTTCTTTTTAAGTAATAATTGGAAACGCTTGGATTGAACAAGAAGTGTAAATGTTAAATTACTTGTTCTGCCATCAGGAAGAAGTGTATCCAGTGCATTGAGCGGATACGCAGAGCACGTGATGTTGCTGTATCTCCAAAATTCGCGTGCAGATAGCTCGAGCATTTCACGAAATACCTCGGCACGTCCTAGCTGACAGGCGAGTGTTAGCGGCGTAAATCCAGCATTGTTGGCGATTCCATTTCGTGCTGGAAATTTTGGATGACGCAGGGCATACCCGAACATATCCTGTCACCATCAACGTCACCCATTTTCATTTTTTTCAATAAAAAGAAAAAAAAAACAGACAACAAGTTGGAACTCAATTTTCATCGATACTCTCGATTAAAAGCACATGTGCAACTATGGATTTTCGCATTTACTGTCCTATCGCGAAAAAAAAAAACCGGATGAATGATGTGAGTGGGAGTGACGTCAGTGGAAGGCACAGAAAATTTTCCAATGTCAATCACACCAATTAGCGTCATTTATCTCCATTATGAGGTGAGACGGCTTGGGATGAAGAATGACATTCAATATTTTTTGGAGCCGTCAATTTTTAACGAATATCACGTGCATATTTAAAATCAAAGAAAAAAAAACAAAGAAAAAAAAAAAAAAAAAAAAACAAAAAAAAAAAAAAACAAACAAAAAAAAAAAAAAAAAAAAAAAAAAAAAAAAAAAAAAAAAAAAAAAAAAAAAAAAAAAAAAATAATATCCAGGAGGATCCCCCAAAAGCCAGAAGCTCACCAGTTTATCACCGACAACCACCATATGAAGTATCATATTGCCAAAGGAGTCCTGATCGTCAGGATCAGCGCCGGAATCCAGCAGAAGATTATAAACACTCTCATTAGCACAGCAGGCAGCCCAAGCGAGAGGATACTCCCCAAGATAAGCGAGGCCCTCGTAATCAGTGCTCCTGGCTGATGTGCTGCCCTGCTGATCTTTGGGAAGAAAAAAGCTGCCAATGGCCCGCTGAGAGACAATGGCCCCAGCCTCAACGAGATCCTGAACGAGTTCATTATTGTTGTATGCAATTGCAAGATGAAGAGCACCAGCGCCGAGATACTCCTCGCCCTCGACAACGTCAATGGCCAATCTTGGGAAGCACTTGAGTAGAATACGTGCAATTCTCGTGTGGCTCCTAGTGTCACATATTATGAGAACATGAAGAAGAGTTTCACCTAGGGAGCCTCTGTACTGCATCTGCCAGCAGGCCTCGTGATCATTCCACTGGGCCAGGGGATCGAATCGACTGAGGGAGGCTTCGATTGGGAGGACAACTTGCTCAATATCCCGGAATTTCCAGCGAAGGTACTCGGCCCGGTTGATCACCTGCGAAGAAAGCCATGAGGGGTTGATCATTTGTTGATGATCAGGACAAGTTGAAGAGGATCAAATGAAACGGCTGGACATTAAGAGAAGCAGTCGTTAATGTCTAGTCACCTGTCCTTTGCCATCAGCGTACATCAGTATTCCAAACTGTCCTTTGATCAGTCTCTCCACTTCTGATTGTCCTCCTCGGTTGTAAGCGTCAATCAGCTCACCGCCTTTCTTGTAGTTTGCGAGGCGATACAGGAGACACTGGTCCTCATTGCTCGCCTGGCTGATTACCCGGTCGAGGATCGAACCGGCGTTCACCTGATTGTCGCGAGGACGACAGCTGCAGACACCCATTCAGGACATTGGAGGTGGTGACGGGCCTGGGTGAAGCATTTTGGGGAGAGGCGATCGATGAGGGATCAGTTTCTGATCGGTTGAGGATCAATTGTGACTCTTGAAGGATGAAGAATTGAGGAATTTAGGGATGATCGATCGTTGATGAGTTCTCGGGGGAAATCCATCTGCTGAAAAAGCAGTTTCGTCTGCTTTTCTGGTGGTGGTGGTGGTGGTGTTGTATGGGTGGTGGTGGTGGTAGTGGTGGTGGTGGTGGTGTTGGTGTTGGTCGTCGTCGTGGTGGTATTGGTGGTGGTGGTGTTGGTGTTGGTGGTGATGTTGGTGGTGGTGGTCAGGTGCTTTCGATTGCTGGTGACTTCGTGATTATTTCCGGATGTCAGAAGTGATGGAGCAGTCTCCATTCCTCGACACTTTTCGATTAAAATTCATTCGATCGTCACAAATTATTCACTCTTGCGGCATCGGTGAACGGTCAATTCGCAGTCAGATCACGGTCCGCATACAGTTCATTCTTGGTAAAAATTAATAATTGAGGGAGTTGCGCCTGGGGCGAAGGGCGCAGTTACACTGGCAGTGGATTTCAGAACCCCTGAAGGTCTAACATCGTCAAAACACAAAGGAGTCTCGGTGTGCTATAGCAACCGTCTTCACAATCTATAAACGGTACCTGGTGCGAGGGAGTACCAGAGGGTCACTGGGTGACAGCGAAAGCACACATCGCCCTCGAGCTAAATTCTCCGTGTGCATGTGATGCTCTTGACTTCCATCGTAATTCCAACGATTTCTGGTACAAATGCTCTTTCAGATTTTTACAATCAATAGTGATATCGTGAAGTAAGTGGGTGGGTGAAGTAAGTCCACTTGTGCTTTATTTTGGGAATATTGGCTCGAGAGGGAAACGGTTAAGGAGGAAATCTTCTGACAATTGTTTATCCTTCTGTTGTCGAAGGCATTGAAAAAAATTATTTTTTAGGGCAAAAAGATCTACGATTTTAATAATAATTAACGACTCGGTCATTTTCCGAATTTTAACAATTTAAATTTAAATAAGGACCCGATAAAATCGAAGGTGGTGTTGTATATCCACAATTCGACTCGGAAAAATCCCTATAAATTTCGGGAAAGCTGCCCAATTGTGTCCTTCATCCCGACCAATTACTTTATAAACTTTCGTCAATCGATTGATTGCCCCCTCGGTCCTTTCCCCAGTACCTCGGGCCTGATCTGGGACTCGCCCAACTCCCCCAACTTTCCACTAGCTCCATAATCACTCCTACTCCACTCGCCCAACTCCCCCAACTTTCCACTAGCTCCATAATCACTCCTACTCCCTCACCCTCTAACTCCGACCTTGAAGAGCCATCCCTCAACTAGACTGACCAATCGCCGGGCGTGGGCCTTTCCCCTTCCAAATTCTTCAACCCCCTACTGTCCAACCTCCGAGTACCTCTGCTCGTTACTCTTAGATTTAGACAAGACCACTCTTAATTCCGACATTGACAATAACAATCAGCAGGAATTCCAAAATAGTACGACAGTACTTGTATTTAGTCTTGTAAATCAAGATTTTGAGTTATATTTAGAGACGTTTAAATTATTGAACTCGGAATCCAATACTGGGTTGACATTCTGATGCTGCTAGCTCGAGAGTTCGTTGTAGTGTGTCCCCTGACGCCCAATTCGTCCAGGGTATGAGGTCTGTCCCCAAGATAAGGGCCTCTGTCACTTGGGAAGGCCCACGTGTGGCGCGCGTTGGGCCGTTTAGGCCATAAACAACTCAAACGACTCGTCTGTCCTTAATTTAATTTTGAAAATATTTCCAACACTTTTGCACGTAATAATTATTGAAGAATCATCTCAAATTGAGGATAATTTTTATTTGCCATTCAAATGACTCTTAACCACTGGGGGGAAGTCGTGCGTAATGAATATTTATTCAAGAACCGCTCGTCTAATTATCAACAATTGTGTAAAGTCAACAGTCTGTTATGTATTCACCTCTTCCCAGAATGGAAAGAAGAAGAAAAAAATGCCCTGGAGACAGCTCGAGATATCGTTACGTTGATAAATGAGTTACATTGAGGGATTCGGATGACTCACCCGCGGCAAATATTGAAATTCAACATTCGCATTTGATGATTCATCCGGCGCACAAATTGCCGACTACTCCTTCAATTAATATATTTTATCAATTGTTGGCGTATCGGCTGTTTAATGAATTATCAAATGTAAAATTAATTGCTTTTGTTATGCAACAGTTGCCGGTAATAGCGAGAAGTGATGAATCGCGAGATCTTCGAATTGATAATTGCCAACAATTTTGTATCTTATAATTTTATTAAAATAACTTGAGGAAATAGTGAGACTCATTTATCAAGATTAATTTCATCCCCCCCCCCCCTCTCCCCCCCTCCCCCCGGGTTGTTAATGACGAGAATAAACCGTCAGTCAGATTTAATTCGCGATAATAAATAACTGGAGAGTCAAAATATCGAAGTGGGAATTTTTTTAGGGGCGAGAAATGTGAAAAATAGATAGGATCAATGATTCGAGAATGTTCTACATATTTTTTTTTTTATACACGCTCGGTGTTCAAGGTCGACTGATAAGATAGATAAATCGACAGAAATGAGGTTTTTGGAAAGGGTGTTCTCACGTTGGTTGATAAGGATGTCGGCCATCGAAAGTACAATTTTCGGAGTGTCCGGAATGTACTTAAAATCAAAAGAACACAAAATTTAATTTCATTTGGAATTTTTTTTCGCAGGAGCCGGCCTCAGGGGGCGCAGCCCCCCCTCGCCGTCCTCCCGGCTTCTAAAAATAACTACAAAATACTCTAAAATCGAACAAAAATTGAATGGTTAGATTTCCGGTCATGACTGCGACCCCTGAGAAACCCCAAATAACCCCCGACGGGGGCTAGGCCCCCTCCGAGCCCCCCCCCCCTCCCCCGCCGCCCCGTGGAAATCCTAGACACAATAATCCGCGCGATCTAACGTTCATCGGAGGCGTTTCATGCGACAAAAGAGAGCCATTTGGATTAGTCAAAGAAAGGGACAAGAGGACGCGCAAACACAGAGAGAGAACAAGAGAGAACGAGAGAGATAGAGATATTGTGTACAAATACAGTCGCCGGTCTAGTCATTTCCCGGCGTTCCTCGAACTCTCCATACACACTATTGTTTTCCCCCTCCCCCCCCTCCACCTCCTACCACCCGTGGGGCGTTGGGAGACGTTATCGCTGATTAATGCGACTTCGTGCCCGAGCTTCGTAATCGATTCCCCACCCATCGGCCCACCACCTCCAGCGGCCGTGTTATTTGTCACAAAATCCCCGGAATTGTCTTTCTGATGCCGCGTTAGGTATTAACATTATTTTCTCGTACCATTTGGCGATATTTTTTTTTTGTTTTTCTGTTCTACCGGCATTTTCCGCTTTTGCCGGAGATAAAAATATTCTGGAAATTTATTTCACGGGGTTTATCGTTTTTTTTTTTTTTTTTTTTATGGAATGTAAAAATATTATAAATACCGTAAAGTCCGAGATAACAAAGGGGGAAAAAAAAATAACAGTAACCGGGGGAAATTAAAATTGGTCGATTGCATTTATTTGACATCGTAAACTACAGACAGATATCGATGTTTATCAATTATTTTATTAATTGTTGAACAAATGGAAGTACTTCTTTTGGATTTCTATTTTTTTTTTATGGAAAGTCTATTAATGAATTTTTTTTGTGTTATTAAATTAAAATGAGAGGGGGTGGTTTGTAGGTCATGTTGGCGATAAAAATAATGAGAGGTTCGAGGGGGGAGGGTGGTTTAAATCGGAATTCCTGATTGAAAGGGGCAAAATGAACTTCCGTCTTTATTCTCTTTATCGCTTGAAAAAAAAAACAATGCACTTCGATTATTCTCGTTTGGCAATCATTAGTCGTGAGATTAAATTTCAAATGATTGATAATTAATTATTCAGTTATCCCCGTTAAAAATAATTATCCTGCATATTTTCGATCTAAAATAGTTTGGGTTACGGGGGCAAGTGTAATTATCCTCCCCCCCCCCCAACCCTCGAGCCCACCATTCAACTGATTCTTATAAATATTCACCATAAATTGTTTCACGTGAATAATTCAACTCGCCACATAGCCACATACATTTAACCAGCAATCCCACACGAGAAGTGGAATAAAAAAAAAAAAAAACATTGTAGTTTTATCGGGATCGCGGTTTTGCGGACGGAAGGATATATTATTAGATGTCGATTTCAATTGTAAGCCAGCGATGGAGAGGAATGACGATTACCTCTGGTCATGCACTACGAGTCGGGTGCACGATGTGTGACCCAGTAGTACTGGTCAATTTGATACTTCATTCTGTCATTTGAGGAGGCGAGTCGAGTAACAACTGCTCGCGTGCAGGAGTTTATTGAGTTTTAATAACCAATGCAAGATTGACAGTCCAATCCCATCGCAAAAATCCCTGAACTTCCGTTTATTGGCCTATTTCTTTTTTGTAAAAAACAATCGGGCAGTTGAGGCTTGGCCTCTGGTGAGTGACGCCCCCCCCCCCTCCCCCGGGAGCGAGTTGAGCAAGGGGGCTCGTTCCCAGAGAGCAAGGTGAGCAAGGGGGCTCGACCCCCCGAGAGCGAGGTGAGCAAGGGGGCTCGACCCCCCGAGAGCGAGGTGAGCAAGGGGGCTCGGCTCTCCGGTGAGCGAGGGGGCTCCGCCCTGAGCGAGCGAGTTGAGCAAGGGGGCTTGGCTCCCGAGAGAGCGAGGGGACTCGGCCCCGGGTGACCGACGGGGCTCGGCCCCCGGCGAGCGAGTTGAGAAAGGGGGCTTAGCTCCTGGAGAGCAAGGTGAGCAAGGGGGCTCGACCCCTGGCGAGCGAGGTGAGCAAGGGGGCTTGGCTCCTGGAGAGCGAGGTAAGGAAGAGGACTCGGCTCCCCGGAGAGCCAGGAGACTCGGCCCCCCCGGTGAGCGAGATGAGCGAGGGGGCTCGGCCCCTGGTGAGCGAGCTGAGCAAGGGGGCCTTTTTTTCAGAAATCAATAGCTGGGAAAAATTGAAGAAATTTTCTGTGATAGACAATCCTCATACATTCTTCCCCTACATTTTCCAATTGCTTCCGATTGTTTTAACTTTTTCAAAAGCGCCTGAAAGATCTGCTTTCGACATTTACACCCTATGAAATTTTTTATTTAATAATAAATCATCGGCGAGAAAAAATTCCAACCGTCACAGAGTTTTGAAACAAAATCCTCATTTCTCTTTCTTCTCCTCTGTTTTTTCTTTTCTTTTGCAATCTCTAGGGGTGCAAAACCTATAAACATGAGCAGGTTAAAGCGCGTGCCTCAAGAAGTTGCTGGCATGCAAAAAAAAAAAGCAGTTGCAACACGCAAATGCCTCAAAGAGCTCGACGCATAAAAAAAATGGGGATGAAAAAAACAAAGTCGTGGAGGAAAAAAAGTCCTTAAGGGGGTGTCAAAGGGAGGTGGTGAATTTCCATTGCTCGTTGTGCATGCTTCAAACATATTCCGTGCTCCAGATCGCGATGATAACGAACGCTTGAAAATCGTGCTTCGAGAACCTTTGTTAAGAGGTAATATTATCGGAATGACCTTGATGACATGCATACCAAGGTCATTAACTCGTGGTTTAGAAAATTCCAGTGGTCGAGGCCTCTTAACCGGAGGAAATTCATTTTATTGCAATGAGCGGTAAAATTTTTTATGGACTGCAGTGAAATTTATTAACTCGGATTTCTCATTTTCTTTCTAGTCTCGTCGAGCTATTGTTGATATTTCACGGATTTCTTGGACGACTCGCGGAAAATTGCGGGCCTTGAGATTTTATTGGGGGCACGTGGTTTGAAAAATTGTTCTGTCGAAAATGCAAATGGGGGCTGGCAAATTTGCATTAATGATTATTTGTAGAATCCAAGTTATTCTATTTTTGCCACTGCAAAAGTGGAATTTTCTTTTAGCGAACTTTTTACCGCAAATTTTCAACAATTTTGGGAAAAAAAATTAGCTTTTTTTTTATTTTAAATTTGGAGAATTTAGAGCACACGGGATTGGCTCGTTCGCGGTTTCCCGCGGGTTTTAAGGGAACGGAAAAAATATGAGAATTGAACCTCGACATACTTTTAACGTCTGCCGATGTTTCCACTATTTTTCCCTCCTTCATCTGCGATTTTTTTTTGCGTTCCTTCCGTTTTACGGAGAACAGATTAACGGAGACTTCTGGCATTGTTTTTTTAGCTGATGATTCATCCACATGTACTGTTGTGTTTCATTTTATGAGTCTTCCATGGATTCGCGGCGAATATTCGATAATTTACGAACTTCCCTGAAGACATTCCGTTTTTTATGGAACGTTATTGTTGGAATCATTAAGAATGAAGTGATGAAAATTGTTTTGTTTGCGGAAAGTGTATCTACGGCTTCGAGAATTTTCTGAGATTTTTCGCGCCATCGGGACTGATTTTTTTTGCAATTGGAAGTTCACCTGTTGTGAGAATGAAAGATCGATATTATCGGTTTCTGAATATTCACTGGCGATGAGACGACCGATGTCGATTCATTACTATTGCATTTTCTTATCGTATTTTCCACCTGTCCCGTGAATATATTATTGACCTGTCACTGTTCAAGAATTGCTGAGCGTATGGCATTGGAGATATCCGAAAATTCATGCGTTGGCGCTTGTCAATCTGTCGATTGGAAATCGACTCGAACTCAACAAAAGTTTTTATTTCATCCTCCTGAGGTCTTCAGTTAACCGACTGAATAAATAATATGATAAGAAGCTGTCCGAAGTCGATGGAACCATGTTTAAAAATTGCGATAAAATTTCTAACTTGCCGATAGGAAGTTATTGGTTTCACCCCAAAAATGAAAATCGCTAATTTTGTGAAATGTCGACGTCTCATGACCAGCAGAAACCCCCCAGATGTTTTTTATCGAGTTGTATGTGTGTGTGTGTGTGTCTGTGTGTGTGATCACTTTTTTTTGTTCACGTTCCCGGACGAACGGATAGTGCGATCGGAAAAATTTTGGTGGCGATCGATAGATCTCATCAAGGACAAG
>JAPYZN010006907.1:0-11416 GCA_030522865.1 Psyttalia lounsburyi | reverse complement strand
TAAAACTTACCGAAGGTCAGAAACTTACTTGACTCAAACTCATCTTATCTAAAGAGAAAACAATTACCTGGAGACAAGAATTTTTTTTTCTCAGTGTACGACGAACGCGTCCCATAGCTCATCGAGCGCTCGACCACGCTGCGAAAACCCCACGAAAGAGATTCACGATAAGCGGGAAAACGCATGAACAACGAAACATCGTTAATAAGCGGATCATGGAACAGGTAATAGGTGTATAATACTTAATTTATGTCTCCCTGACACTATCCCACTATTAGGCATTAAACGCCATGAAAAGACCAGAAGACGCAGAAATTGAACGATGAACACGATCGATATTCTTTGAACGAGGGGAACAATGGCCTAACAGATTAAAGGCGAGTCCTGAAAAAGTTTCTAGATCAGGACTCGGCAAACTCTGCTCATTGAGCAAAACCAGCTCCCAATCCCAATTAGGGCATTTCAATGATTTGACTAGAAAAGCAATAAATTTTAAAATAAATTAGTCTATTAAAAAAATATGTGATAAGAAAATCTCACATTTTGTCAAAGAAGTTCGATTGAATTTTCGTCGTAATTATTAAACTGTAATCATTTTACAATTGCTATACAAACTTCAAAACAAACTTTTTAACTCTAAATCTTCACAGAATTTCTAAACAATTTCATCAGCTAGATCAAAATATTCTCTTAATATTATTATATGTATAAAATTACAAAATGTATATTATAGTATTTTTGCCTACTCTTGGCCAAAATTTATTAATGCTTTTCAACAGAAACCACGGGAAGGTGGTAGGCGTATTCTGTCAGGAGTGGGCAGGAATGTAAAGGATGGAGAAGGAAGAATGTAAAATATAAGTCCCACATTCCCGTGACGTCACAGGATATTATCGGATGGGATTTGGAAGAGGTGGCATAAGATCCGGCATTATTCTCAATTTAGAAGAAATTTGCGCTGAAAACATAGCTCGTCCAGTTCCGATTGTGTATTGAGGGCTTTTCCAATTGATGAGTGGCTAATTTGTTCGGAAGATTGACTTAAAAATAATTGAAGTGAAAAAGTCAAGCTGATGAATTTTCGTAGCTTTTTTAAATAAAGAAAATTTTCTTTATTTAAAAAACAGACAATTTTTGAAGTATTCAGGATTTTTATTTTTAACATTGACTACGTAGGGCGCTGTACGTGCTACGCTCCCCACTAGTCTGCCTCTGTTACCTCCACTCCTCATCGTACTACAATTTTACTAGTGCCCTGATAATTGGGAGGGCCATAATATTTATTACTTTCCTAATTGAGTTTTATGAGGTTGCTCCGTAGCCCGCAGAGTTTGCCGATGCCTGTTCTAGATCTTGCGAAAAATCCATTATCGAACGAATAAGTGTAATTAGCCGACAAAACTTTAGCCCAAGACCGAATAAGAACACACTCAAACTAGTCGAGTGGACACCAGGCGCAAAAGGTAATATAAAATTTCTAATAATCGCTCGGCTTTTGTTTTCTCCAAAAACCATTAATATTTACTCCATTAAGCGGCATTATAATCCCGCCATACGTACGAGTGCGAAAACGAGAGAGAATCGAATTTCGGCTGTGCGAGAAGGATAGGCGAGAAGCCCACCATGGCGTGGCATAGCGATAACTCGCAAATGAAACTATAACGCAGAGATTATTGAGATTAGAACAGATTCTAATTTGCAGTAAAATATTAAAGGCCCACCACTTGCTATATCTGAAAACGAACCACCGAAAACGTACCAAATCTCGGTTGGTTACGACCTAACCTATATATACAATAGATTAATGGTACGGCAATCACACTCGGTTACATGCATTATCGCAACAGTATGCACGCCCTTACAGGCCGCCGCTGCGAGACGAATGATACACAACTCGACTTCATTGCGATGGGGAGACAACTGGATTGAACTCTTCGAAGAATCCTCTTTTCCATCAATGTTTTCTCATTACAAACGGTGAATTGAAGGGTTATATAAAAAGTTAACAAGAATGCTATCGTCACCAAAGTAAGAAAAAAATAATTAAAAAAAATATAACATATATTACTCTATTAGACATGAAAATTTGTACAACCCATTCTTTCACAATTTTTTTGTAATTGTATTTCATGTGATATACATTTGCTGCTAAAGAACTAAAACGTATTAAATTGAACGTTAAAACAATTTCCCGAATATCCAGTTATTTGTAAGCTACCACGTTACTTTGAGTTTGAAACTGACAGAATATTTTTTTGGTTTTCCACTTTTTGAAACGAATTTGAGATCAAAATAAGTTAATCTTTGTAGATAATTTTTGAACAAAGAATCCATGTAGATAATGTTTTGATGGAACCAGGCTTTAATAGTAAAAATTACGACGTGAAGGTTGCAAAGCATATTCAATTAGTCTACCACAAAAATTGAAAATTTGAATTTACTGATATACAATAGTCATATTCAGAACCAGGAAAGATTAAACAAAAAAAAAATTACATTATATAATTGATACTTTCAAAAATCAATTTCGCTTCTTGCGATCCGTGAAACTGAATAAAACTAAGCGGTCGAACAAGTTAACAAAATCAGTGTCCTTGCATCTGGGTATAACAGTTCACATTCCAATGTCCCTCCTTCGCATATAGACCCGCTCTCTTCTCTTGATTTTCTTGTTGCTCAGTCCGTACCCAAGGTCTATCTTCCTTTTTTACTCCCTTCCCCATCGCGCAGTACATCGGAGAAAGAATTCATGATTTGGAAAAAGGAGGAAAAAATGTGAACATGGACTCAAGATTCTTATCGATTCTTCCGACATCTATGATTTGACGTAGGTAGAGCTCAACTATCAGGCAAACCTTCGTAATAAATTTCACAAGATTCCATATCGATGACACAAGAATAGTGTTTTATGTAAATTGTTGTGAATTCAGGTTTTGGACAACGGTAAACACACCGTGAATAATTTCTGTCCACAAATTTCACAATATGTAGTAATTTTTCATTCGCAATTATTTCCCTGAGAAGACTGGATCATATAAGGCTGTGAGACATTTTTATATAATTTTGGTTAATTGTTCAAGGTCACGTTCCTCTAAGCCACTGTGATTTTAGTGTGTCGGACTTCAAGTTTATATCAGGCCCTCCAAATTAGAATCTGATCAGAATCATTCTGAACCATTCCTAAATTCCTAAATTCCGAAACCTTCAATTTTACGTTTTAAAAAGTAACTACTAATGTTTAACTCGTCAAATTTCGCCAAATCTTTAATTACACATTTATTTTATATGAAAATGATAGGATTTTATGGAAATGATTGCGAGTATTTCGAATTCCCCTTTCGACTTACAACGTTCGACTTTATTCAAGTGGACTCTTCGTTTTACCCTTTGTTTTTTTTATTATCTAGGACTAGCATAATGAGGCGCGCTGCGTGCGCTCTCCTAGTGATGTCTACATTACCATAATTTCATTGCATTAGTCTTCATCTTTGCCTTATCAAGATACGCGACAGCGTATCGGGCCAAGTTGACGTTTCACCTCTGTGACGTCATAGGCCGATGCTGTTGCGTATAATATACACGACACACCTACTCCCCGAATGGGTTTTATTTTTGTTCTCATAACACGACAATTTTTGGCGGGATCCGTCCTTAGTTACATTATATAAGTTGACTATGAGCTTTATGAAGATATTTTTACTTTCTCGATTAAATCTGTAAATACGAATATCCTTTCATAGCAACCATCATAATGTAATATTTCGATGATTTTATTTTCTCAGCGTTAGTATTTCGATTCATAGTTGGCAACGAAAAGAACATATGTTTCTCTCTCCTTTCTGTGTCTCTCTTCTTTCTTTTGTCCAGAGACTATAGGGGAGATATTAACGCTTATGGCCAGACTTCGACATGAAAATTCCGTAGCGGTGGCGCCTGAACTAATTCAGTGCGCGCTTGGGGTATGGAAGGGGGCATATGACAGCATCGGTAATAGCGCACAGCGTAGCCCCAGATTATCACCACATAATGGAAATTTAATTTTTTTTTTCATTCGGCTCGTTTGGTTCATTGTAGGTCATTGTAAGTCCATTTATTCCAATTGAAGGTAATTGAATGGTTATTTTGATCTATCATGAAAAAAACCAAAAAGGGGGTGCTAACTTTTTCCTAAAAATGTTTTTAAGTAAAAAGGGAATAAATAATCATTTTCAATTGGAATAAATGAACTTACAATAATCTACAATGGACCTTCAAATGAGCTGAAAAAAAAATTAATTTCCAATTATCTGGTGATAATGTCACTTTCTCAATTTTAGGAAAGTCCGTTCATAATTCTGGGAATGATAGTTGATTAGTAATAATGAAAAACCGTCAGACAGTGTACTTGGCAAAAGTTCATTAAAATAACAAAAATATAACAAAAATTTTATTCTATTTGATGCTAAAGAATTAGGGAATAAAAGAGCAATAGCTTTCTCATTTTGGGAAGCTACTATTAGGTAAATAATAATTAATAAATGAAAATTGAAGATTCGGTATGTACAATGACATCACGTGACACACATGCGTGACACACATGCATAACCTCTCCTTCGAGAATGTATAATTGGCACAATTCTTGAAAATTACAAAATTTTTATTCTAATCAATGCTAAAGAATTGAGTAATGAGAACATCATAGGTTTTTTAATATTTGAGAAAATCCAATGACATTGATAATCAATGGATAACAGATTTCATCTACACCCATTTTGCCCCGCTTCCGGGATTGAAAATAAACTATCTCTCAACTCAGAATAGTTTTCCGAATTCAGAGTAAGCTTAGCAACCCATTTTGCTCCGGTTTACGATATTATTTTGCAAAAGATTGTTATGCTTTCCAAAAATCAATGAAATCCTATAGAAAAATCACGAAAAAAGTTTTGTGAAAAAATTGGACCAAGGTGACGTTTTTTTCCTGATCCTCATTTAAAAAAATATATCATCAATTTTATTCACAACAAAATACGTTAAATCAAAAGTATGGCGTACGAAAGCCCTTCATTCGTACATAATATTGGTCGACTGAAAAACAAAAAAACTAGCGTTTTTTTAAACAATGCGCCAAGTCAATTTTCTTCACGTGGGCTTATAATACACCGTTTGCATTGAGAATTTGAAAAAAATTGGGAAATGGACGAAAAACCACTAAGTCTGAAGAGCGAAGAAAAAAAATTACATCAGTAGCTGCAGCACAAACGTACTTGGCGTGGTTATCTTCGTATTATTCGAAAAGTATATATGTTGGAAATCCTATCAGCTGACTGCTCACGTATTCTCACTCGCACAGCTCTCCCTAATTCTCGCCCGGTTTCTCACCTGAGATGACAATTTTGGTACTTGGGGCGTCATCTATGGGACCGCTCTGCTCTACATCTCGCGCGCAATTACGCAAATTCGGCTATTAGCCACCTGTCGCGCATTAATTCTTCCTTATTGTCCGTTTGACCGTATACAGGTGCTTACGGTTTTTGGAAACCGCTCTAGTTATTCTCACGAAATTAGAGAAACGCTCAGTGTCACCTCATTTTGTTGTGAATTTTCCGGGTACCGCTCAATTCTGTGAAACGCGAGTGATTATTTTGCCCCGCTCACCCACTCCCGGAAATCCAATTATTTCTCACCCATCCCAAAAATATTTCCACGGATCCAGGTCTCTCATCGAACATTTTGGTCCTTCGAGCCGGATTCGTCGAGTATTTTTCGGTTTTTTGGGTTTTCAGAGATTTCCCGGGAGTGTAAACTCAGTGGTGCTCAACGGACTCACGGCTCGTTGGCGTGGACGACGCTCTCCCGCCAACACAACGGTGCTCATCCGGTTCTGCTCGCACCACATCAGGAACCTGCAGTACCGGCCGGCGGGAATATTTGAATTTGGGAACAGCTCGTCCCCGGGACTTCGGACTTTTCCTCAACTGCAGCGTTCCTGCAGCGTTCCAACTCCACTGAACTGGCTAAGTAGCATTAAAATTACTTTGTGCTATTTTTGCTTTTTTGGGTAATTTTTTTTGCAACTTAGCGGAATTTTTCGGTGCTTGCGCTTACCACGGTGACAGCTCAACGGTGAAGGCATCTAGTACAGCTCACTTCGGACCGCTCACTGCACCGTCTATTTTTTTTGCACGTTTTTGCACTTATTTTTTGGTGCCATCAATTCTTTTAGCCACCGCTCTTTTAATATTTTTTTTCTCGTGCCTGCTCAACGGAACCGCTCATTGCTGCTGCCTAATTAAAAAAAAGGATTATCACGCGATCTTTTTTTTGGAACCGCTCTAACGACCACGCAATTTAATCGCTTCTCGCTGCTTGGCTTTTGGGGGTGCTTACTTGGGACTTCCTTTTAATTTTTTAAGTTTTTTTTTGAGCTGCTCACTTATAAAATCATGGCATCCTTCGAGGCAACCATGAGCTTAAATCCATCTAGGGCGGCGTTCATTAAACGCATTTACAAGGAACTGCTCACAGAGGAGGCGAAGAACTTCTCAATTTCCAATCTCCAGGGTAAAATCGAGATCCTGCAGACTTACTGGGAGAAATTCGAGAGCACTCATGAGAAGCTCAATGCAAGCAGCAGCAAGATCGAAGGGGTCCTTGAATTGGAGTACTTCAAGGACAAACTTTTCGACTTTACCATCGGGCATTACCATGAGGCTCGCGGTATTTTGAATCAGCTCATTGATAAATGGGGGGCCTCAGGCTCGTCTCGTCGGTCTCTCGCATCTGGTACGGCTCAGCCCACATACTCCAAGCGTTATCTTCCTGAGATATCTTTGCCTAAATTTGGAGGGGCTTATGCGGAATGGCGGTCCTTTCGGGATCTTTTTGCGTCTCTGGTCGGCTCAAACCCGGATCTATCCAACGTGGAGAAGATGCACTACCTGCGCAGCAGTCTCTCCAACGAGCCCGCTCAACTCATCGGAAACCTGACGATTTCAAATATTTCCTTTGGGAATGCCTGGGAGCTGCTCTTGGCGCGATACAAAAATAAGCGCCTACTCATTTCGGCCCAACTCGAACGCTTGCTCAACCCACCGACGATGACAGCTCACAGTGCCAAGGAGTTGAACGCCCTGCTCACGACAGTCACCGAAGCACTGAATACCTTGGAAGCATTGGGGTCGCCAACAGCTCACTGGGAACAAATGATCGTCCATACAGTCTCTCAAAGGCTCAGCTCAAAACTTCGTGAAGCCTGGGAGGTTAAGGTCGGCTCATCCACGGAGTATCCTTGCTACAAGGATTTTAAGGATTTTCTCTATGGGAGAGCACGCGCGATGGAGAGTATTGAGATCAACTCGGCTCCTCGTGCTCCCGCTACGAAGCCTTCTAGCGTCAGCTCAGCAAAGCAGTCGATCTCTGCGAAGGTTCACCATGGCACCGCTCAACCAACGCAGAAACCACGGCCAGCTCCCAAGTCCGCTCCATCGGGGAAAGTCACGTACCCGTGTTCGATGTGTGAGTCGGACCATTACCTCACGTCATGCTCATCATTTCGACAGCTCTCAGTGTCAGCTCGTAGGGAGGTAGTTGAGCGTCGCTACCTCTGCTACAATTGCCTTGGTCGGCACTCGGTGAAGGACTGCCGATCCAAGGTCAAGTGCCAGTACTGTGGAGGCCTTCACCACTCGATGCTCCACAATCAACCTTCCAGTCAGCCTCAGTGTCCAGCTCAGCAGAGGCAACAGGTCAGCTCAACCCAGAAGAAGCCCGTTCCGGAGGTAGCGTATACCTACGAGAATGGCACACCCAAGGTGGTGACTGATGACCAAGGCCAGACAAGCCAGGTAGCTTCGGAATGAGAATCGCCAGCTCAGTCTGCCGTCTCCTGCTCAGCTCACCAACAGGATTCAGGTTCTGCTCAAGACTTTCGCCCTGGAGTACTTCTGGCTACCAGCCTCGGGCTTTTGGTACATCCAGATCTGCCAGCTCATCAGGTTCGTCTACTCATTGATCCAGGGTCGGAAATCTCTATCGTTCGTCAGCTTGGAATCTTAAGGCTTAAGACCCAGGTACGAATATCAGGGATTGGAGACGCGGCATCTGGGCAGGCATTAGGCAAGGTTCGGCTCACCATACAGTCCACTTGCTCTCACTTTCAGCTCAGAGTTACTGCCTACGCTCTTGGTCAGCTCACTACCTCATTACCGACATTTTCGTCAAGTCAGCTCACATGGAATCATCTGGACGGACTTCAGCTCGCTGATCCCGACTTTCTCACACCAGCAGCAATTGATATCCTTCTTGGCGCTGATGTTTATGGGCAGCTCATCTTACCCCAAGTCATCACCAATGGACCAAACTCACCTTCTGCTCAGCTAACGCGACTTGGATGGATCGTATTCGGGCCAACGGAAGGTCCTGATACTGCTCAAGTGGCGACTTCTCACCTCGCGGTCACTAATGAGGATCTCGACAGTCTGCTCACCAAATTCTGGGTTCAGGAGGAAATTCCTGAAAATTCACGGGCACAGCCCTCTGGGGAAGAAGCTCAGTGTGAACAACACTTTAGAAGGACCCACTCACGAGATTCCTCAGGACGCTACATCGTTCGAATACCGCTCAAATCTCCAGCTTCTTTACTCGGAGATTCACGATCGTCTGCGCTTGCTTGCCTCCATCGTTTACTCAGGAAGCTCTCACGTGATGAGGTCTATCGTCAGCTCTACTCGGACTTCCTCAAAGACTACGAGGATCTCGGCCATATGCGTCGAGCCTCCGGAAAGTTTACATCGTCAGCTCATCAACGTCAGCTCACAGGGGGGTGTACGATCCCCGGGATGACCTTAGCACATGAAGCTTCGGCTTCAGGAGGGTTGAGGGTCTCGGATGGTCTGCACTCAACTCAGGCTTGCGTCTCACCGGAATATTTCTTTCCTCATCACGGGGTTTTCAGGGCAAGCAGCGAGACAACGAAGCTCAGAGTTGTTTTTAACGGCTCCCATAAAACCAGCTCAGGAAAATCGTTGAACGATGTTATGCACACGGGTGAGAAGTTACAGAAGGATATTTCGGATGTGCTCCTCTTCACTCGGCAACACAAGCTCATTTTCATGACGGACATTACTAAGATGTTCCGCCAAATTCGAGTCCATCCAGATGACTGGCCGCTCCAACAAATACTCTGGACCGACTCAAATGGAGATATCGCCACGTATCAACTCACCACGGTCACGTATGGCACCAGGTCAGCTCCATTCCTCTCCATACGTGTTCTACAACAGCTTGTCGAAGACGAAGGATCAAACTATCCTCTTGCTGTGGAACCGCTCATGAAAGGACGATACGTGGACGATATCTGTGGAGGCGCCGACTCAGATGAGGAATTACTCAGGGCAGCTCACCATGTGACTCAGCTCTGCTTGTCAGGTGGCTTTCCATTAGCCAAATGGCATTCGAACAGCTCAGCTCTGCTCAACTCGCCCTCACCTGACAGCGCCTCCCAGGAAAAACGGGATATAGAGGACTCGCCCACCAAGATCTTGGGGGTTTCATGGCATCCAGGCACGGACAGCTTCACTTTTTCAATATCTCAGCCGGAAACCTCGATCATCACGAAGAGAATCATTTTATCGGAAACGGCTCAACTCTTCGATCCACTTGGCTTCCTAGCGCCAGTGGTCATACGCGCGAAGATCTTGCTCCAGGGTCTATGGATAGAGAAACTGGGATGGGACGAACCAGTTTTCCCGACAACTGCTCATCGATGGCGTCAATTCAGGGAAGAGCTCACGCAGTTGTCGGAGGTCACCATACCTCGGTGGCTAGGACTGCTCACGGATTCCGTTGTCGAAGTGCACGGGTTTTCCGATGCATCTCAAGTGGCGATGTCAGCTGTGATTTACCTCAAGGTCTATAATGGTAATAAACCTCCTCAAATTACTCTCGCCTGCTCAAAGACTAAGGTGGCACCGCTCAAACGGTTGACAATCCCACGGTTAGAACTCACTGCGGCTCTTCTCCTTGCCAAACTGGTCAAATATGTTCAGGATCAACTCAACCTCGTAAATACCTCCATCTATCTCTGGACGGACTCATCGGTTACGCTCACATGGATCAGCTCACACGCATCAAGATGGAAGGAATTTGTGAGAAATCGGGTATCACTCATTCAGGAGCTCACTCAAACCGCTCACTGGAGATTAGTACCTAGCAAGGAGAACCCTGCAGATTGCGCTTCTCGAGGTTTGTCGGCAGCTCAATTAGCAGCTCATAAGCTCCGGTGGACTGGACCACCATGGCTTCATCTAGACAGCTCATCATGGCCAACTCACATTCTGGAAAAGGAGTTTAACGTCGACCTCGAGGAAAAGTCAGGAGTTCTCTTACATGTGAACGCTCATCCAATTGCTCTCTGGGATCTGATCGACAGATTTTCATCATTCAACCGACTGCTCAGGGTTACCGCAATCTGTCGACGATTCATTTCTGGGCTCAGAAAAGTTGCCAACGCTTCCCTCAGGTACCCGCTCACTCTTGGTGATCTTGAAGAGGCTCGGATCCTCTGGACCAAACTTACGCAGGCCGCTCACTTCAAGGATCAACTCAAAACAATCTCACGAGGGGAGATGTTTAGCAAATCTCACCCTCTCACCAAGCTCACACCATTCATCGATCACCAAGGGGTATTGAGGGTTGGCGGACGGCTCAAATTAGCCCAGAAAGCCGACATCAAGCGATCATTCCAAAGGAATCTCAACAGGCTCAACTACTCATAGGACAAGCTCTTCTAAGGACACTCCACGGAGGCACCCAGCTCACTCTCAGGCAGCTAAGAAGTAGCTACTGGATACTCGGGGGTCGAGCACCAGTACGCTCCTTCATCCTCAAGTGCGTCAAATGCACTCGCCAACGTGGAGTACGTGCTCAACAGCTCATGGGCCAGTTGCCACCAGCCAGACTCACTCCCGCTCAAGCCTTTCTCAACACTGGGGTCGACTTTGCCGGCCCAGTATCTCTACGGTCTTGGAAGGGGCGGGGCCACAAGTCATACAAAGGCTGGTTGGCCATCTTCGTCTGCATGACCACCTCAGCCCATCTCCTCCATTTTATAAGTCTAGGCTGATCAATGACAACTCAATATTACTAATCTATGTGAGGCGTAACAAAATGAGTCTCTCTAGAAGAACTCTAGAAGAAATGATGAATATGAGCACTTGATTGGAAAAAAAATGTTCAAAAAAATAGTCAGGACCAACGTACGTGGCGCGCGATTTCAGAGCCATTTTTTAATTATGCCCACGTGTTTATGAATCAATTCAAAAGAAAGTTTCTATTATGCGGAAGACACTTTTCTGAGAGAGAGTACATATAGCACAGTGAACGATTATTTTGGAAACGCGCGCCAAGTACGTTGGTCCTGACTATTTTTTTGAACATT
>JAPYZN010006904.1:0-13905 GCA_030522865.1 Psyttalia lounsburyi | reverse complement strand
AAAAAGGTACGGCACGGTTCCGTAATTTTTACGGAATATTGTTTTGACTCGCAGATTACGGAACTGACACGTAATTTTTATGAAATTTTTCTCTCCGTGCGGGAAAACTTACCGTACCGCTGCAGTAAAATTGGTTGACTTCTTAATAAATGTGATCGAGGGGTACGGCCCAGGTAGGAAAACTCCACCCTGACGATAGGAACAAGACTGGAACAGGATATGACTTCAAGGCTGGATCAGCTTGAATCAAGCTCCTTTCTATTGGTGAATCGTAGATTGATTCAAGCATGGGTCGCCAATATATAATCAAGCCTTGGTTTAGGGTTGGAATAGCGTGGTTGCTCAAGACTGGGATATGG
Organism: Psyttalia lounsburyi; assembly: GCA_030522865.1. Classification (NCBI taxonomy): domain Eukaryota; kingdom Metazoa; phylum Arthropoda; class Insecta; order Hymenoptera; family Braconidae; genus Psyttalia; species Psyttalia lounsburyi. The sequence continues at coordinate 13,546 of JAPYZN010006904.1, read as the reverse complement.
AAGACAGAACAAGACTTAGTTCGATCGTCAAATCAATGGCTGATTCAAATATGAGGAGCAATGTTCCATCCAGCTCGTTCTATCATATTTCAAACTTGATTCATTGAACGAGATGAAAAAGATACCAATTAATTTTTCCAAACATTTCTCATAAATGTTAACACTCAATTTTCATTTCCTAATCAACGCATAATTAATCAAGTTGAAATTATTTAACAAATTTCTTTCTCCTCCTAAAGATAGGGAAACCAATAATTATACATAGAAACCTCGGGTCCACGTGAAATTACGAAAAATCCATTGTCTCTTTATTTGCAATTCAAGTTGAATCTAAATATTTCAAAATTCTCACAACAAATTTCTGTTTCAATTACATTTTTTTATTCAATAAATCAGGAAATCTTTATTTTGTTCCTCCAGCAAGAATTAGGAGCTACGCACATCCTTAGACAAGATTGGGATTACAACCCTATTCCAATCATGACACCCAAGGTTGGATCGAGGTTCAATACTCAAGGCTCGACCAACGGTGGAATCTCCAGCCTTGGAAACATAGTTATTTTTCAATGTTCGTTCAAGCTTGATTCAATCTTGGATGCCGAGAACCAATCAAACCTTCTTTCCATCGTTTATTCCTACCTGGGGATAAAAATTATCCAACCGATGAGTAAAGTTTGTTTACCCTTCACTAAAAATTGTCTACTTGTGTGTATAATTTTTGTTAAAAATACTGAACTTTACTATGCGGCTGGGTAATTTTTCCGAAACGTTGAAAATGCAACAGAATTACCAGACGGAACGACAATTTTGACTAAAAAAATTCTCTCCGCGCAATGATAATCCTGAAATTGAACATTGATAATTCCCTCACCTATTTTTCTATCCACTTTATTACATAATTGAGAATACGAAAGAGTAAATTGGATTTAGGTGATTATGGGTGAAAGAGATCTCTATTATCGTGTACGGTAGACCGAGAAATTCCTGATTCGTTTCGGATGGAGTGGATGAGGGAGAAGGAGGGAGAGATTGTGGAGGAGAAAAGGCTGTGCGGGATATATTTCTCGGTGGCCCCCCGACTCCCGTTATAGGGAAGGGTGCGATGCCCGGGGAGGGATGAAGGTAATTAATTGCCATGGCAACCCCGAGCCCATCGAACGCCCAAACCCTCTCCCTCCTCCTCCTCCTCCTCTCGTGTGTCCGTTTGCTCCGCTTTAACTGAAATATGGCGTCCCGTATGAATTCCTGGGTGCTCGGTATATAGTCTCATGACTACACTCGGGACGCTACGTCTGACACACACAACGAGGAGAATTGTTCCATCGATTTTGGTGGGGCGAGAGGATCTGGGGACACGTGAGGTAAAACCGTACGGAAAATTAATTCCACACCACTCTCGATCCTCCGAGGTTCATTTTCATTCGATTCCCCAATTGCCGCTGGAGAGTAGTTGGATTCTCTGATGGGAGTTGCTGGAAGAATGGGTTTATGGGATTGGATTACTGGGGAAACTATTTGGTAAATCGAGATATTGAAATATGTGATAAAGTCGGAGAGCTGATTGTAATTTGGGGGAATGAGGCAGACAACGAATCACCATTTTTAATCATTTTTAATCTTCAACCAAAATCAGAAGTGCTTAAGACGGAATGGATTTTTTTCCGCCGAGAGATGAACTTATTATCCACGAATTAATTAAATAAAACACGGTAATTACAATATAAATTCCATACCAGGCCAGTATGACATAAATTGATTTATCAATTCCTGTCGAACTGATCAGTTTTTGTTCAATTTCAAAGGCGTTACCTTCACATGGGCTGGCATCAACCAAAACAATTACAGAATTTTTTTGGGGCATGAAAAAAAATGAATAACAAACTGTTCTTAAAAGTCGGTTGCACGACTTTTTTCAATTGCCAGAAGTTTTTATCAATTTTATTTTTATCATTGACAAATATTGAGAATTCTACAGTAAGGCCTTTGACGAATGAAAGAATGGGTATATATTTTTGAAATTCGAAAGAAAAAAAATCTCTAAATATTTCAGTGATGAATTGACTGAAAAAATCCGGTATTCCCGAGGAATTAATTAATCATTCCTTCCGTCGTACCAACACTCAGTCCTCCAACAAAAACTCTCACTTTTTCCACTTTCCCACAGTCAAAAATGACAATGGGACTCAATTTCAAGCTCCATCATCATCAACAGAGCCAATATATATATCCATAAATAACGCCATCAGAATTATCACAAATTCATCAATTACCATCGAATTACATGAATCAAACTATTAGAGAAGTAATTCTCTACTTTACAAATCCCAAAACATCAATTCTAATCCACCTGACATCGCCACACTACCCGAAAACGAGTATTAATTACAGGAGGTGATTGGAACCCCGAGAAAACCAGTCGAGTTCATCAATACCCCCCCCCCCCCCCCCCAAACTTCTATTCTACTCTAAATCGTTTCTATTCACCGCAACGAAACACCTGACTTGTCAGTCTCTATTCAATCTCAAAACATCTCATTCTATTTCAATGAAACCATCACGAATGCTTTATTTTCAGAACAATTTAACGCGTGAAAAAACAAAATTCCAGATCAACCGGGGCGAATTGGATTGAAAAAATTTCTAAAAAAAATGATTTAAAAAAAAACACAAAATTAGGTATAACGGACAATTAAAAATTTAATTATAAATCCACGGGCAGTTTTTCTGTAAATTAAAAAAAACAACAAAAAAAGAAATTTCATTGAACGAATAATTGTTAATTTATCCTTTAACATTTATCAATCAACCAATGATTTCTTTAGGATCCGAGTGACTCTTGAAAGAGAATCGATTGTTGACCAAACAAACATAATGATTGGACATAATCTTTTTATTTGAAAATTCTCCCAAGAAATCTCAAGGCATCAATTCGTCTGGTGAGACAAGAAAATTGTATTCTCAATCACCAAAAGATGAAAAAGCAATAAATCCCCTCAAATAGCAACAGTTTTATCGGCTCTTCCACAGCTAGTAGACCAAACTAACTCGTCTTTTTTCAATTTTCACAGAAATTTCGCTGCCCCCTCGTTGATTTTCCCATCAAACTCGCAAACATCTCAAAAAAAAGGATTACCACTCGCCCATCAAACGAATGAAATGAAATATATCCTTCACGATCTGTTCACTCGCAAAATCCTCCCCCTCAGGAAGAAATCAGAGAAGAAATTTTGCTCCTCACCTCCACATCTCGTAAACAAGAGAAACACCACTCGAGGATGTAAACATCTCGCACTCGATCCCAGCAGAATTTTTCATGCCCCCTTTTACGACGCATAACGCCTCCTCGGCACAGCCAAAACACTTTTTATTCCCTAGCCTTTTGTCCAGATACCTCTGAGCATTGGCTGTACATAGAGCAAAAAAAATTCCCCTGCACACCAACACTCGAGCCTGCCCAAGAACAAAGTTTGCACGCGCGGCGTACAGTGAAAATAACAAGGATGTTTTCGCGCTGAAGCGTAATGAAGACCTCAAGGCGCCGCGCCTCGCGATAATTACAGGGAGGGCAAATCCTTACAACCTTCTAAAGGCTTAAATGTTAAGCGTTATATGACCAACTATCCAATGTTGGACAACGTGCGTGAGTGAGACAGGACTTTTAACCATCCGACGGTAGCTTTTATGCCCTTCGTATATGTACTGTGTATGGACTCCTTCCACTAACGTCCTGATAACTCTTTCGTTACAAAATTACAACGTGTCCCCTCAATCTCCGGTAAAATTGAAGCATTAAATGAATGGAATCGGGGAAAAATCGAGCAATTCTTCTGTGCCTGAGTGAATTGACGCGTTAAACTGTTTTTGGATTAAACTTGACTGAAAATGTTTTAATCGTTGAAACAAATTTAGTCAAGCAGTCGTCAACTTCTGTATTTATTGCAATGAAAATTTTTGGATTATTTATGTTAAGTGAAAAGTGATTTATTCGGCTCGAGGTGAACTAGAATTACCCAACTCAGTTGAATTTTCAATCAGAACACGGGGACAGAAAAATTCAGTAGAAATTACCATTCCGTTATGTAATTGTACAGTATTTTGGCCGTTCAGGGAGTATTACCGTACCGCTTCAGTTAAATTTGTTGACTGCTTATAAAAATTATCTAATCGGTCAATAATTTATAACCTAAGAAGGTAAAATAAAGGTCCCATGCTAACGGGACTTTTACCTAGACCCTTTTGAGGGGGTTTTACGTTCCGTGGTTAGGACCCAATTTTCCGATCCGGCATCGGAGTAAAGTCGGATTTCCCTCCCGCGCAGGTTTTGATTTATTAATAAAAATTTTCTGGATGTATGTGTAATTTTTGTTGACTGCGTAATAAAAGTGATCTAGTTTTTCGTGCAAAATTCCCCAACTTCTCAGTAAAATTTGTTTATCCCTCACTAAAAATTGTCTAGACGTATGCATAATTTTTGTTAAAGACAGTCAATTTTACTACCGAGATAGGAATGAACGATGAAAACAAGGTTCGATCTGGCTTGATCGACGATTGACAAAGAATAGTCGAGCCTCGACATCCAAGATTGAATCAAGCTTGAACGAACATTAATAAATAACTGTTTCCCAGGCTGGAGATCCCACCGTTGGTCGAGCCTTGAGTATCGAGCCTCGATCCCACCTTGGGTGTCATGATTAAATCAGGATTGCAATCCAAATCTCGTCTAAGGATGTGTGTAAATCCTGATTCTTGCTGGACGATCAAAATAAAGATTTACTCATGTATTGAATAAAAAAAGTCATTGAAACTGAAATTTGTTGTGAGAATTTCGAAATATTTAGATTCAACTTAAATTGCGAATAAAGGAACAATGAATTCTCTACGTGAAGATGAAGTTTTCTACGTATAATTGTCGATTTTCCTACCTTTAGGAAGAGAGAAAAAATTTGTTAAATGATTCCAACTTGATTAATCATCTATTGATTAGAACATGAAAATTAAATGTCAACATTAATGAAAAAATTTTGAGAAAAATTAATTGGTATCTTTTTCATCTCGTTCAATAAATTAAGTTTGAAACGGCATAGAACGAGCTGGATGGGACATTGCTCCTCAGATTTGAATCAGTCATTGATTTGACGATCGAACTAAGCCTTGTTCTGTCTTCGAATGCTGTTCCAACCTTAAACCAAGGCTTGATTATATATTGACGACCCATGCTTGAATCAATATACGACTCAACAATGGAAAGAAGCTTGATTCAAGGTTAGGTTATTCAGCCTTGACGTCATATCTTGTTCCCATCGTCAGGGTGGCTTGTCCTACCTGGGTATGCGGTTGGGTAATTTTTCCCAAACGTCTAAAAATGCCCTGAAGTTTCAATAAATCAAAATTTACGAGTGTATTTACCTCAATTTTTTCGGTTTCCAGGATATTCATGAAAAAATTCAACTCCAATTGACAATGTTCTAATCTATACTAAAATTTGATGTTTCTTAAAGAAACATCTTTCTTAAAAACCTACCAACCTCACCGGAATAAAAAGGTAAATAAACCTAAATTCCAAATTCGGATAAAAGCTTCAGTAAACCTAGACCAATAATCCCGTTAGAAAGTTTCATAATAAGCTTACAAGGAAGTTAAACTAAAATGCTCGACGATAAACTTAAAATAAAGTCTTTTTTCTCATGCTTCATTCTACCATCGCATCGTTGCTGCTATTTTATTAGCCAATTCTTTTCTCTCAGACTCGGACTTGAGCGATTTTAAAAGAGCCAGCGAGAGGGAGAGAGATACGCAAGTCGAGCGCAATGCAACGACCACAAGAGGTAGTTTACGACCAACAAAACGCGATGCGAATCTCCGCGGCCAAGCCCAACGTTTTGCGTCTCAATCACCCGGCAATTTGCCACTGATGAAATACTTTTTACGACATTATTATTATCAGGGACGATATAATAATTTGTGGCTCTGTTGTGTGCAAGCGCATCGAGGATAATCGCCGGTGGCGGCGGGGGAGAGGAGAGAAGAAGTGAAAAAATATTGCGGGGGGGGGATGCATTAAAATAAAGACGAAACGAGAGAAGTTAAAATAATAAATTGGATTTTGACGGTGGAGTGGATTCAGGGGAGGGGGTAATATCAATTGGAGCACGTAATTCACTTCGGTGAGGGTACAAGGTATAGGTGCGAAAGTCAAAGTGAGGATCAGAGATGAAGATAAAGTCGATTTTCAGCCGCTCATCCCTCGGCTCGAGCGTCTCTGTGTGCAAGTCTGCCGGTGCAAGATGAAAGTCCGATGGTGCTAAGACGTCCTGGGGCGTCCGACACCTTGTTAGAACCTGGTGAGTGAGAGAGAGAGGGACTGGCACCCCCTGGAGAAAACATCCATTTGTTATCAAGCAACTTCCATTCTCCCGCTTGACACCACCATGGCCACCATACCCCTTAGCTACGATTTTCATTCGGTACGGTTTGGTCAACTGATTTTTGATATTTTTAGTTTAGTCACTTTGCCGGGCTCAACAGTTGAAAAGTTATCAAAACAACGAGTTCAAAAAATGTTCTCCCCTTTTTTCGATAGTAAATCCAAATTATTCGTAATAAAATTATATTACCATTGACATAAATAAATAATTTACTAATAAATTTATTATTTCCCCTAAAATTCATTTTTTAATCTCATTTCAAATTTTCATGTAATTTAAATAACATTTTTAATATTAACATTCAATTTATAAAATTCAAATTATTATAAATAAAATGATATTACCATTTATAGAAATAAGTAATTTATTAACAAGTTTTTCTTACGTGAAAATTTTTTTTTAACATTATCAAAATTTTTAATTTTTCCAATAGATTTATATATTTTTAAAAACACGCAGGATTTAAAAAACAAATTTTTTACTCAGTCCTGAGATTTGGGAAATCCTTCCCATTTAGATTAATCGGTGACATTGTCCAAGCCTTAAAGTATTGACACTCTTTTCAATAATGGAATGTTACCATCAATGGAAAATTTGAAGCATTTTCCGACAGTGCGAAATAAATTAATTAGCATTAAAAATATAAACTATTGCGGAAGTACCTGAATATTTTTCTTGTGCTGCAGTCGCATAATCAATTTCGAACACGTGACAATCATCTGAAATATAACCGAAGGTTAAATAGAAATTTCTCAAAAATATTCTCATCTGTCAGAGATTCTCGAGTAGATTTCTATAAAAATTCTCCATTATAGTACACATTAAGATGAGATTCCCGGAACAAGTATTGACCAGATTAACGGGCGATAATTGAGACAGTGTGTGTAAATTATCCATCGACACGCGTGTGAATAATTCTCAGACGGGTGTTTCGCGAAAAAATCGAGATAATTTTGGTAAACGAAAATTATATCGTACGCGTTGAGGGGGAGGAGAGAGATCGAAAGGCTTGCCTTTGAGCGTGAAAAAATGAGTTTTTGCGAATGAGACGTTTCATTTCACATTTTTTCGAACTCCTCAAACACTCTCATTAGTGTGCATTCATTTTTTATTATCCAGGCATGATAACACCTGAGCCATTTTTTTTTTTAGGTGAGCCTTTTTTCAGTGTGTGTGGTCGATATTATGCCGGGTGTTATTGCCAGAGAAGGAAATTTGAATGTTTATCTGCGTGTTTTTGGTGAATTAACGAAGGGTTATTGATTCGGCACATGCGATCGTGTGTGAGGAGGAAAGCCACTTTTGGAGTCAGTAGCAATGCAAGAGGAGTTGTTTTTTAGCGAACTGGATATAGTCATGAATGAATGAGAGATGAATTTATATTGTCCTCACAAAAAGATCTTCACATTTCAAGTGATGGAACAAAACGATCAGACATTTGATATTATCTTCAATCATTTATCAATCTGACACGATGGAAAAAAACGGTTGAAGTTTATTTTAATAAGACTTTTCAGCAGGGAAATTAAATTTAATTCTGCGCGGAAATAAATGAAAGGTATCAACATTGCCTACCAAATTACACTGAATGTTGAACTCATTACAGAATAATTATCTATTTATAAATCTCTTCATCACAATTTACAAAGACGGATTTTCGGGATTTTCTCAACGACTGAAAATGACAGAATTTTAGCGATCCGATAATTTCGTCCACATGATTACAAAAGAAAACACTTGAAATTTCCTCAAATCCTTTTTTAATTCACTGAAAAATCTCTTCAACTCCTGTCCAATTAACTTTATAGGTTCGCCATGAAAATTCTATCTCCAATGAGCTTTTTCCTTCTAAATCACTTGAGTAACAACGTGACACAATCGCCTCAACTCTCAAATGCAATTTTGACGAGGCTCCCGATGCTCATAAAATAATAATTACACGAATGGAAATTCCGTGACGCGTCAAAGCGACGGTCTTGCGGGAGCAGTAGCATCATGAGGGCAAGCAGGGGTAGGTGAATGAAGAGAGGGTGGGCAAGTGAGCATGTGGCGCAGGCGAGAGTCAGGGATTGAACGCATGGGACTCCATCGTCTCTTTCTCTCTCCTCGGCTGGCCTACCAGCTACCACCTCTCCAGCGCCAGTGCCTCTGCGTCGGGGAGCGTGAATCAGTGCCCAAGGTGCTCGTAAATCTCTCCCCCTGGAATTCATCCCCCACCCCCTCCCAATTCCACCCTCTGCCATACCGGCCTCCTCTCCACCCTCTCCTCTCGTCATCCAGCGAAACCGCACTATCGTAAAAAAAAAAACCACCCCAGAAGCCTCATAACGCCGACGAACAAGTGTTATGGTATAGCTTATAAGTGAATGCCGCCACCACTAATCGGAAAATACGAGCTCGATTGTGTCACACCGAGGGGGCATACAAAAATACCCACATCGGTTTTTTATATTTTTTAGATTTAGTCAACTCCCCAAATGCACACACATTTTACAATCAAATTTGTTACTTTAGAGCGAACTCAATGTATACATCTCCCATGAGAACTCAGCAAAATACTATTTTAATTTTGAGTTAACCTATTAATAATAATTTTGTTTATTTTTAATTCACACAATTTTATATTGATGATGATTTTAAATGAATTTCACATCTATTTTTGCCGGAAGTAATTGGTTGGATATTTTTTATTTTTAAAGTTGAATTTCTTTCACCCTGTAACGGCCATGGTGAACACAAGTCTGAACAATATTAAATTACATCTTATAGTGACTCAGGTCTTTCGTCGTTATTAAGCAAGATTGCTCGATTGGATTCAATATTTTTTTTTATTACAATCTACTAATTCCGAGATTTTAAAGATCGCTAATAAAGTGCTATTCGCAATGCTAGGGCAGTGAGGTTTTACGAAGCGTCGACAGTGCGGGGAAACATTTATTTTTGCCAACTATCGATTTATTTGAGAAGAGTTTTTAATTTTCCCGACCCCGAATTTTTTGAAAAAAGACTTTCAATTCAATTTTTTTTACTGAATAACTAATGAAAAATTAATGATAATTAGCTGGATAAATTAATTTGTCAATGTACTATAAAAAAATGATACAGAACGGAATGTATCAAAAAGAAGATTCACTACTTTTGTTAGTGCTTTCGAAAAAAAAATCCTCCCAAATGATGAAAACAAAATTTACTCAAAGAGCATCGCTCGTAGTGTAAGATTTTCTTTTCCATCTTCGTCCAAATGTTTTGATATTGCTCCGTGGGTTCATGAAATCCGATGAAAAGAAATAGAAAAGTTAGTTAGGTGTTGGTTTGAGTTTATTACCCTCACGTTGACTTTCCAAATTACGTTGGGGATGTGTTTTTGGGCTTCTTCTCGTTCAGAAGAAAATTAGCGAGGGGGGGGATAGATTCGACTGTGTTGAGATACGTGGTTGGTCGGTATAATAGGGCTTAACACCCCCAGTACACCCCCGAAGTACCACGTAAGCTCGTTGGGGTGATTTGCTAAGCCCGCTAACAAATAGAACGATAGATGGCGACGTTTCGACCCCTCCACTCATTCCTGCCAGGCAAAACTCAATGCTCGGGGTTTCTCTGTTGCCATTTGTCTCTCTTCCTCTACTTGCTATATCGTCGGACGAATTACACGCGGATCACCGACACGAGAGCTCTTTGACTTTCCATTCGACACACTCGACAGGGCCATTAACATGGATCTACACTGATCGTTTCACAGGATTTAGCTAATAGAAGTTGGTAAATTGGAGATTGGTGCAGTTATTTATTTGAATATCTTAGGAGTTTGGAGTTACTAATTTACTTGGTTCAGGATATTCAAATGGGATGACCTTTTTAATTGTAGAACTCTCCACTTATCAATCATATTTTTTTAAATTAAATTGGTATTTTTAATTCATTTCAAAAATACTCTAAAATTGGTATGTTCACTTGAAATATATTTGTCGGTTAAATTTGAAATATTTCTCAAGAAATTATTGATAAGAAATTTAATTTTTCATGGGATTTTACGAACCGTTCTGCATTTTTTAACGAATATTTTTTGAAATTATATGAATGTATTAGTCAATTATCATTAAGTAAAAAAAAACAATATAAACTGCAAAAATATTGTTGATGTGAAAAATTTTAACCTTGAATGAAATTTTCATTTTAAATTATTTAAGTGAACCCATTCAATAGTTTCAAACAAATTAATAAATGTCTAGTCTGAGTCCGCCTAGACCTTCAAATTAATCCTTGATTAGATATCAAGTCTCCGTGACTCCAATGTTCATTCTAAACCTCCATTTGTTCAAAATAACCATGTTGATTATCGCGAATTCAAAAAATACATGCCTCACCACCCTTTGGGTGCCCCAGAACCAACGGCGTGGGCGTGCTGGTGTCTGGTCCCAAAGACAACACATGTTGAGACAGACACAGACAAGGAACAAACAAAGATGATGACGAAATTAGTCCACAGCGATCTCCCACACAATTAACCCATCCAAGACCTCTGACGCTTCTGTCAATAAACAAAGTTTGAAAAACAAAATTTCTTCAAATTGTACTTTAAAAAATTTTCACGAATGGGTCAAATAGTCTGAGAGATCACCAAATCAATTTGGTGAAGAAACGACTGTAGGTGTTCACCATGGACACTTACCCAGGTTGGAAGCGCGAAGCCTTAACAACCGTGAATTTATCGAGACTGGCCCCGGCTTATGCCGATGACGCTACAAGTCTATATCTAAGACTGATGAATAGCAGCCTTGGATACCAGACCTCACCCAGTCTCGGATCAGGATTAGTATGAAAGTCCTGTGATTAGTAAGTTTGGATCAGAGTATAGTAAAGGCAGTTATCCGAGCTATGACGATGACTAGTTTTATATAACTCGCTGTAGCCTGGTATCAAATCTGGAACAAAGTCAGATCAGACTAGATCCAAGAGTGGTAATCAAGCTTCACTAATGACTCTCTATAACCAGGCTTGATCCAAGATAATAAGTTGCTAGGATTGAACAAGCCTCAGTTCTACCTTGATCAGTGTTTCATTTCAGGGTTGATACAGGCTTAGATACCAAGCCTCGGGCAGGCCTGGATAGTCTTGATTTCAGCCTGAGCCAAGCCGGGCCCCCGGGTAAGAAAAGTCTACTCTGACGATGGGAACAAGGCTGGAACAAGAGAGGACATCAAGGCTGGATAACCCAAACTTGAATCAAGCTTCTTTCCATTGTTGAATCCTATATTGGTTCGAGCATGGTTCGTCAATATATTCAAGCGTTGATTTAAGGTTGGAGCAGCATGGTTGCTCAAGACTGGGATGTCGAAGATAGAACACGACTTAGTTCCATCGTCAAATCAATGACTGATTCAAATATGAGGAGCAATGTTCCATCGAGCTCGTTCTATCATGTTTCAAACTTGATTCATTGAGCGAGATAAAAAACATACCAATTCATTTTTTTCCTAAATTTCTCATAAATGTTAACATTACATTTTCATTTCCTAATCAATACATGATTAATCCAGTCGACATTATTTAACAATTTTTTTCTCTCCTAAAGATAGGGATTCCGATAATTATCCGTAGAAAACTTCGTCTCCCGGTTGAATTGCGAAGAATCCATTGTCTCTTTATTTGCAATTTAAGTTGAATCTCAATATTTCAAATTTCTCCCAACAAATTTCTGTTTCAATTACTTTTTTTTATTCACTAAATGAGTAAATCTTCAGTTTCTTCCTCCAGCAAGAATGAGGATTTATGTACATCCTTAGACGAGATTTGGATTGCAACTCTGTTCCAATCATGCCACCCAAGGTTGGATCGAGGCTCGATACTCAAGGCTCGACCAACGGTAGGATCTCCAGCCTTGGAAACAGTTATTTTGCAATGTTCGTTCAAGCTTGATTCAATTTTGGATGTCGCGGCTCGACGAATCTTTGGCAATCCTGGATCAAGCCAGATCGAATGTTGTTCCTATCGTTCATTTCTACCTGGGCCCTGTCGTCAATTCTCACCTGAGTAATAACACTATATCAAACCACTGGCCGTCTGCACCTCACCAGTTTGCTTCTCCTTCCTTGCTCAACTGACCCACAAACCGACGAAATAGCTACGGACCTGTCCATCTTTATCAAAGGCAAAATACCTCAGCCACCTTGTTTTGATGTCTTTCAACACGGAGAGAAATTGCCATGAAAAATTCGTACGAAAACCGCCTTAAAAATTACTGGACTGCGCAGCAAGCGTGGAGCATTGCGACCTAACCCTAAATATTACGGTTCAGTCCAGTAAAATTTCCGAACCGCTTCCGCTAAAATTTCATTAACTGAACCGTAAAAATTATGGTATAAGAATGTAAATGAAAAAAAATTGATAAATAAATAGTCCATTGTTAATAATGAATGAAGTCATGTATTAATTTTTTTTTTTAATGAAAAACTCAAATTTGGAGTGGAAGTGGAGGAGAAGGAAAATGAGGAGGAGGTGTTGAAGTGGAGTTGGTGCTAGACTACTAAATTAGACAAACAAATTATACTTGTAATCAACAATTTTATTTATTAATTAATATTCTAACAAAATCATATCCATTTTTTAATAATACATTTGCGATAATACATTTAATACAAATAATACATTTGCTTTTTCCGTAACTATGGATGAGAATATATCATTGCTATTTAGCACAGACCAGGAACTGTCTTCTTTTGAGATCTCGTACATTCCTGTGTGCTCATCTGGAATCATCAAAATTTGATTTTGTGAATTATAAAAAGCAATGCTTCCTGACTTTTTAGGTTAGTTTTTCCTCGAACCACCACCCACATGACAATTTTGGAATTAAAGAGGGTCATGCCTTCAAATACGTGATTAGTAATAATGAGATACCATACCTTGCTTGTCTTGTATGCTATTCACTGATTTATTTAATCACTTTATCACTTATTCCTGTCAAAACGTGTCACGAAACGATGCCCCATGCGTACAATGGGCCCACGCGAGGAACCAATTGGATGGTGCGAACATCGAAACCTCCCGAAGAGCAGCCGACATTGAACGAAGTATGGGATCCGCCATTGAAAAAGTAATGAACAGTCCAGTAAAATTTACTG
>JAPYZN010006898.1:0-12355 GCA_030522865.1 Psyttalia lounsburyi | reverse complement strand
AGCTGCGAAAATCGATACACGGGGATAAGAAATGTTGCATCCTAGCTGCACCTGAAGCACCCTCAATACTTCCTCTGCATTGACATTCCTCGTGACTCCAGCTAATGTTCAATAGATTTTTTTTCTCGTTTTTTTTTTCACTCTTCAAACGTTCATTACTTTTTCCCCACCGATGGGAGAAAAATTTTCCTCTCCACATTTCTCTAACTATCGATTCGCAATTATCGAGGCCATTCGACGCTCGTGTCCTCGATGAACCCCCCCCCCCCCCCCCCCCCTTTCCCCCCCCCCCCCCCTCTCTACTCCTCTCACCCCTATCTAGCCATCAACAGAAGCCAAACCCGCCAATCCGATTGATTGTATTCCTGCATAGTCACCGTGAAGTTGAAGGACGTCATTAATCGACTCTTTGCACTCAATATTTCAGATTGAACTCGTTGTTACAGTCATAACAAAAGTGGGATTTTATGGGAGGTGGAAATTTTGTGTCGTGATAAGGGGCTATTTGTCTTGATCCTGTCCTCCAATTCAATTTCGTGATTAAAGGGAATATAGAGGGTGACTATTGATTCTTTTTCCCTTTGAATTATCAAAAATTTATATTCAACTGTTTGTTTATTAACGATTTTTTTTTTATTCGTTAATGATTGCAGTTATTTCCATTGTTTAATTAATTCACATGCCATGATTTCCTCCCAATGATCGTCGACGAACGAAAGTGGTTTTAACGAGTCGGCTAGGTCCACGGAGTTGGCAGTAATACCCGGGGCTCGCTACATTTCTTCCTCAATTAGCCCTCGATTATTTCGAGTAAATATTTTTGCCCTAAAAGTCGTTCCAATTGATCGGCTAAAGTCACGGAGTTTGCTCCTCCTGGCTCCGATTTTTTTCCGATTCAACAACCGAATTTTCTCTCAAACTTTTCGATTCGCTTTCCTCGTCAATTCACTTCTTTCGTCTCGACTATTGTTTCAATTAATTGACTGCTACCACGGAGGTTCACTCCCAGTGGATATGCCTCACTGCGTTAGCTCTAGTCCTTCCAACTTGCGAGGTGAAGAAAAAAAAAAAAATTATAATCCTGTGAATAATTCCATTTAACCATCTTCACACAATAATTTTCCCAATGGCACATTGAGAGCGATAAAGATCGAGTATAAGTTTGTTATATCTCAAGGCCCTGGCGTCACACGGTCCGGCTTCTGTCTGACTTCCGTGAGAAACTTCCGAGGCAGGACAAAGTGCGCGCGTACAAGTTCCCTACGTATTCTCCTGTGTATTTCTCCTTGCCTACCTCGTTTCCCGTCGTCGCAGGAGATGTCTAGAATACTACAGTACACGGTAATGTATGCAGATTGCACTACGACGTTGCTGTTTCCTCCCCCTCCCCCCCCCCCGCCCCCCCCTCTGCGATTTTTTTTTTCCGGTTGTCAGTGTACGTGTCTCTCTCAATGTATCGCACATGTGTCAGCATAAATGCCTCTCAATTTTCGTCATTTATTCATTTTTTTTTTCCCTTCCTCAGTCCGCAAGCGAAATTTTTCAGAAATTCATTCCCTCTCGCGAGAAATAGGAGAAAGAGACCGAGGCTCTCTTTTTATTTTTTCTACCTCATCGCAATTATTTCAATTATCTTTCTCCAATTTTCTAGACAAATTTCAGATGTATAAAATATCACCTGCAGCTCGGCTCGCAGCTGCTCACACATGTGCCCTCGACGATAATCAGGTCTTGGTTATGTAATAATTGCGGGGAATAATTATTTATTCTATTATTGAGTTTCGTGAATTTTATTTGCAATTATTTGATTATATTTTATTGATTTAAAATGCAATTGAGACTTAAATTTTGATTATTTTGACTGGAGTGCGTCCATTTGGAAGCCAAAAATCGCCAGATTTCAATCTAAAAATTATATTAAACGGGAGAATAATTTATCTTAAGATCATCGTAAGTCAATTATTTTCTACTGCACTCTCACGACAATATTGCACTGTAAACTCGCCCTGGAGCGTCATAACTACTCCTCAGAAGTCTATGCTTTATAGATATACTGCGGGTGGCCCGGCAGGCAAAGAGTAAGGACAGTTCAGAGAGACGGAGTCTGGCAGCCGCAGATTACTTAGGTAATTGGTAAATACGAGGGTTCACCTTGCTCAATGTTGCTGCTCGGTTTCTCTCTGTTCTCGAGTGAAAGAGGGAGGAGGAGCGAGGGGGGGAGAGGGGGATTTGTATGCCTTCTCGGTTCGTCTTCAGATGCCTTGTGGCTTGGCGCGCGTCTCCTATCCTACGGGCCTTTCCACCCCTCGTAGCAGTCCAGGATATTCGCTTTAAGGGGGGAAATGAGGCTTAAAATTGTTTAAAACGCTCGGAAGAAGGGTCGCGTCTGTTTCCACTCTCCTTTGGAATTTTTGGTATATCTTTTCATACATTGCGGGATTTTTTTTTTCATTTTTCAGTTGAAGTAAATTCATTTTCAGGAAATTAAAAAATTATTTCTCTAGCCTTCCCTGAATTTCCATTAAATATTTTCCTTGATGAATATCCGATGAAATTTTGGCTAAATTGGAAATGAATAGAAAAATTGATGGCCAAAAAAGAAAAGAGGAAAATAGAAAATGCAATTGTCCACTTGTTTCACTTGGAATTTGTGCGATTTTCTCTCGCGCCGAGAATCGAATACTCGCCCTCTGCGTTCCGACTCCGGGACTCCAGCCAACCGCTGCGGTAACGTCGCCCGTTGGAATGAATCGACCGTTTCCCGAACAATTCACTCCGTAAATCATTAATACTTGTACATCACACTTGTTTTACCAGAAGCAATTGCCTATATATCACACGGTTTGTCCGGGCTTAATAATAGGCCCCGGCAACACTAATTGCAAAAAGAGAGGCAACCAGAGAGCCCATACGTACTTTCACCCCGCTCTACGCGTGCTCCTCTCAATCGCATTTAGTCACTCTCGTACGATTAAAGTGCAACTCTCGTGCATATAGAAATCATGGGTAATACGAAAATACCGGGGAGGCGTGGGATCTAAAGTAATGCATGTGAGGACTTCCAGTCATTCTGGGTACATTCGTGTATTTTATTTTTTTATTGCCAAACTCCATTCGGCGGGGGGGAGGTGGCGGGGAAAAAATGGGGACACGTAATTATTGCGGAAACGTAGCTGGCAAATTCTTGACTAAACGATAGTAACTCGAGACGGGGGGAGTTTGGTATTCGAGGGATGCGGAGGCGATTCGCTTTTGCTACTGGGAATCGTGGAAATTTGTGGCCATTGTCTTGGGGATTTATTTTTTTTTCTCTCTCTCGCGAGGTGGTTAAGTGCGTTTATTCGGCGGGGAAAAATCGCTTGACTCGGGGATCGATATTTTTCACACGCTTCTTATTGTGAGGAGGTTAATTGATCATTTCCACGATTTTTTTTTGATCGAATGTTGAGCTTAGTTTGAATAATAATTAATTATTTAGTAATAATTCGTGTGAGGTAGTAATGTAATTTAATTTCTAAGCAATTCCCGATTTTTTCATCGTTCATAGCGCAATTCGACTCACGTTCAAACTTATTTATAATTATTAAATTATTTTGTTTGGACTCAAATAGCCACAGGTTCTTGATTGCCGGTATATAATGCCCCCTCTCAAACCAGCCCTATTTAGTTATTCACCGTCACGCGCGTTGAGCTCCCCCATCGACAAACACGCTTTTTTTTCCCCCCCCGTCATCATGTACCTTTTTTCGTCTCTCTCGGGATGACAGCTCACCGGGGATTTTATTTACCGGCTTAATCGAGGAACTTGACAATGTAATCGAATCCCGAGCCGTCGGCGATTCCCGGAATCAATGGCTCCTCATCGCGGATTATTGCGAAGTAAAAGGGGACTATTTAATCGTCAAATTTAACTCTCCTTTGGTCAGCCTCCGTCGTTTTTATCAAATCGTCAGTGATTGGCGCTGCGGAAAAAAAAATCGAAAACAAATTTTTACAGTTAGCGTTGATTGTCAATTAAAACAATTTACTCTCCCCAATAAAAAAAATCTGATTTTGAGCAGATGATTTTTTTTCCGGGAGAGGCTGTTAAATTTTTTGTCATATTTTTGGGCATTTTGGAAGTCAGGATTTGATAAAGCAAACAAAATCCGGAATCCGCCGCGAAATGCGACGGGACCGGCGGTAATTGTTTCGATGAGGATTTTTTCAATGTCATTTTTCACAATTTCCGGGGGGAATCTTGACGGCCCGTGGAATTCAACGGCCATAATTTCTAGAAAAGGGGTGAATCGAATCGGACCACACCGAGGCTGGGATGACAGTCGAGAGGGAATGAGGTAGATTCATATATGAAAAAAAAAATGCGTCCTGGTGTCGCCCTGGCGATTTAAACGGATTTGTCACAGCGTGATGACCGTCCTCGAGATACTGGGAAGTCTCGGAGGCGTGTCGGGGCGCTCTTTTTTGTAGTGTTGAGCCGCCGGGAGACACGTCGGCCTTGAATAGATCGAATCAGAAATCCGGGGAACCGAATTTTCAAGCGCCAAAGTGTAAATTGTAAAGTGGATATGAAATAGACGTCACATTACGCAATAATTTTTCATGAGTTTAACCAAAAATTCTCAGTCATTCGGTTGCCTCGTCACTCGTGTTTATGAGTGACTGACTAGAAACTGGGAATTATTTAATGAAAATTTTAGTGACTAGGGAAATTGCAGTTTTTTTAGGATGAAAAAATTTGTCATTTGAATTTTCCAAATTTAATTTTTCGGCAATTCTCCGTTGCACCAGTCATGTCAATTTTTTTGACAGCCGATAGTACGTGGTTTATCCTGTATATCTCCTTCATGTAACAATACCCCGAAGATACAATAGCAAAGTGGAGAAATTTAAAGCCTCAAGAGTAGACACAGTGACCCAGTAAAGGGGATGCTGAAGCGTGACGTCATCGCCCTAGCAATGCCGGAGGCGTAGTTGTGCGAGGGGTACCAAAGATCAATATCCCAGTCCATGGGGTATAATTCATCTATTGAGACTAGTCTCGTAAACTACTCGACGTCAACTCCCCCCCGTTTTCCAAAATTCAATTTATATTTGCAACAAAACCACAAAAAAAAAGGAATTCTCATCGACGAAAATAATTTCAAGCTCTCCTCTTAACTAATTATCGATCAATTGAAATGGGGGGGGGGGGGGGGGGGGGGGGGGGGGGAGGAGGCCCAGTGAAATGCTTGAGCGTCGAAGACGATCGAGAGCGCCGGATTTTTTTTGTAAAAAAAAATCTGCAATTCGAAATGTAAAGTCTTTTGTGGATAAAAATGATTATTCAATATTTCGGATTACTCTCGTCGCCGGGATCTCTGCCCTCCCGAAAACTAATCAGGCTGAATGGCCAGTGTCATCACTCCCTCCTCCCACGGCAGAGAAATCACTCGCAGCAAAAAAAAACTGGCAGACGTCCGGTTGGAGTCGATTAAAACTTTTCGCACAAAAGAAGTCGCTCGGATGATCGGTTCCCCTCGACAAACAATCCCAGTGACAGACTTTTCTCACTCCTCCGAGACTTTTGGCGCGAAACGAGGGGCCTCTTGCCAAATAGCCGGGCCACGGGAATATGTATTACGTTTCGCCGGAGACTGGTAATCATCTTTTGTTACTTCTCATTTTTTGCTCCTACGGTTCGCTCTTGAGTCCAAGGTGAACGAACGACGACCGTATCGATTCCTACACGAGACGGAGGACCGAAACCACAGCGTCGATAATCGGTTCGACCTTCTTCCCCGCCGAGTAATTGATTGTTCGTCACTTTGAGTATATTGAGCTGCACTTTCGATAATAATTTTTGTTTCCAATGGATATTTCAAATTATTTTTGGAGTGGGATGAAATGAGACGAATTTAATTCCCCATAAGTCACGATAGGCGCAGTAAATTTTCAGAATTTTTCGGTGCTTCGAAGATACCTCTGCAGGCTTCAAAATGAGCCCTCATTCATCCCAATATGATTATTTAATCCCGAGCCACGAACAATTAAAGTAAAAATTAAAAAATGAAATTTTCTGGCGAAAGTCCATTTTTCCTACCGTCAATTATCACCGAATATTTCGTAATCTAACGCCGCTAGAAAAATTATTATTCCTACCTTTTCTACAAGCCAAATTGAGAGCTACAAAAAAGGTTCTACAAAAAATTCCGCTATATCCTCTAGATTCCGAGATAATCCCCGAAAATTCGATTAAGAGATTGTCGGAGATTGATTGCGGACGAAAAAGTGCGATTTCGCGCCGGAAAGGAAGCAAAACTTGACAATTAAAAATTATGACTCTCACTCACCTCATAACAATGAAAAGACACCGCTCGACAATATTTTAGAGCCACCTAAAAATCCATAAATTACCATATAAAGGGATTAAGAATGTCAAAGTAAATGGGCATGACGCGACTCGTAACGTCCGGTTATACGTGCGAGCACAAAAGTCGTGCTATCGCCCTCCTACATCTATCATTTTATACACAACCAGGAGTATTAATAATCACGGTCGTACACACATAATGCGCGGAGTCGCCTCCTGCCGTTTTTTTCCGTACCTCCTCCCTACGGTCTCTCCATCCTCCTCCCTCCCCCCCTTCTAAATAAGACAACTCCGTCGAGGTATGCTATTCTTATTTAAAAATAATTGCGACCAACGCCGCTTGGCATCGTTTCCTGTGCTTGATTACGGCTAATTGTTCGGGATTTAAAAGTATAATGGGTGTGCTCTGTGAGCGTCTTAAACGTCCGAGCACACCAGCTATTTCAACGACTACGTAACGATCATTTGGCTCGGGGAGTTTTCTTTCTCCAAGAAGTGAAATAACTGCTGGAGTTTACTCTGTAGGAAGAGTTTTCCTTGCATTGTAATATTCGCATGTCCATCCGACGAGGTGAGTTGTTACGCGCATGGAGAGTCACTCGACTGGACAGTTGGAGGGGAGAGAGAGAGAGAGAGAGAAAAAAAATAAATGGGAGAGTGGTTATATGGAAATAGTGCAACTGCCACTTTCTCTAGATAAAAAGATGGTGAGGAGTTTAATGAAGGGGGGAGAATTAATGAGGGGGTTTTGGTTTCTCTTTTGAGCTGGACTCACCAGAGAACCATTTCATTTTTGGCATTTTTCTTTCCGCCGATTTTCGAGGAAAAACACCGAGAGCAGGTTTTTTTTTAATGCGAATTGCGAATTTTTTAGGAGTACATTTGGAAAGGGCAACGACAAAAATTGCAATATTAAATTTATTAGTTATTTAAGTGGCAATGTAAGTAGCAATAGCAATGTTTACATTTGAATATACTCCGGTACGTGTCTACTCACGACGACGAGTCCCTGGAGAATGAAAAGGTAAACAAATGTAAACACAGAGGAAAATTGTCTTTGTTTACTTTTACTAGTTACAACTGGTCGCCTGTGAGTGCCGGTCCCCTCAAGTTTTTCACAGTTTTCAATGTGAACGAATTTTAATCGTTTCAGTTCGGATTTTATTCGCGGTCGGTGAGGGTTGTCGGTGAATTGGTGGAATATTGGGACAATGCGTATTAATATAAAATTGAGGAGATATCGGGGGTAAGGGAATCAAAACGAAAGGGGTCTGAGGTTACTTTGGGTGTGAGTGTTTGTGACTCAGTGCCGTCAGGAACGAGCGACCGACGAGTGTTAATCGGAGGATTTGGAACTTGTGCGACGACCGGGACATGTGAAATTCAGTTTTTTAATTTTTGTGTGTGTGTGTGATTGGTTACCGGAGGGATTGCAGTGAGAACCCAGCGTCAGCCCGCCAGTGGAGTGCTCCCTTCATGAGTCTCTGACGGTCTGCCCCATGCGGGGAGATTTCACTTGAAATGCTGAGTAAGTAGTTACATTTTGATATTTTACGTTGCGGCTCGGCGAGATTTTTTTTGCTTTTAGTTTTTCATCTACAAACACGTCAATTTGGAAACTTATTTTTTTGTGATAAATAAATCCTCAAGAACTATAAATATAAATTCAGAAAAAAAATCTAAAGAACATTAGGAAGATTTTCAAAGAGCGTTTTTGAGATCTGTTGATAAATGAGTGAGTAGAGGGTAAAATAAAAAAATGTAAACAACTGGGGGGAGCAATTGAGAACAATTTTTTTTTATCGCGAGGTTTAAAAAATGTGAAAAATGTTGAGAAATTTTTCCAAAGATATTTTCTAAAAATGAATACGCTATCCGCGGAGGACTGTCAGATTTCGCATTTCAGCCTCGCTCCCCAGATAAACGACAATAAACAATCCCCAGGAACTTTAAATATTAAAAAAAAATCCGTTGAAAAATCCGACTGAAAAAATTCTCCACCCCTCGCCAGATGCAAAACGTCCCCCCGCGCGAGATCTCCCCCGAAAGCAACTGAACTCGTTACTCCGATGCGAATCACTTTGGCAATTTGTTTAGAAACATTTTCGCCCGGCTGTTTGAGCCGCTATCAACGAAATGACCATTTGAATCGTTTCTGGATGTTTCCCCGAATATACAGGAAAGAGTAACAGTGAATTCGGTCTGAAAGTGGGATGAGGGGGGCGGATAGAAGGGGGCCACCGCCAATCTGTCGCTGTCTGCATTAGCCTCGCACAGTGGGGCTTTTGAAAAGCCCCGGTGGTGCGCTTTTGGACACACAGGGGCTACAGAAAATTTTGCCTCTGATGAAAACCCCTCTCTCTCTTCCGCGCGCGCATAAAACCCACCGGTATACTTTTAAAGTAAATTAGCTTTTTAGTTTTCTGTGTAACCTCTCCAATCCCCCTCCTCGCCGGGCAAAACCTCGGGGATTTGTACAGACATGTAACATGAATGCTCAGAGTGTAGGTCGCCCTGTGTGCAACGAAATAGAGGGATGAGGAGAGAAAACACAGCCGAGTTATTCGAAAAGCCCCGAGTGTCTGGCAAGAGGCGCACGGCTCACCGACGAAAAACACAAAACACCGCTGAAAACACGAGTGGCCGGGGGGATGGGAGGGGGGCTCTTGCGATTTGGTCGAGGGTATGAGGCCTTTTTATCGAGTCCGATTCTTTGGCCACTGGTTGACCCCTCGCCACTGGCCACTCTTTATTTATGTCTCGATGAAAGGAATCAAATTTTCGGGAGTGAAGGGGGGGAAAAAAATTATATTATTAGATATTTTTGAGGGCGGGACTTTCCGCGGGGCTACGAATGTTATTAAAAATTTTTTTTTCATTTTATTTTCATTTGCAAAACTCGGAAATTCACTGTCCGGTGGCGTTCAAATTTTTTACGTTAAAAATAATTTCTAAAACTCCCCTAAATTTTCAATAATTCAAAAAAAAAAATCGCCGGCTACTTCGGTAACTAATTAATGAAGTCGTAATTTTTTTATAACGAAGTGGCTTAAAATTTTAATGAAAAAAAACAACACTTCAGAGAACTCTTTAAATGTAATTGGAAAAGGGGGAAAAGCTCGGACTTCGATCCCCACGCGTTACACCAGCAGCCGCGGGACCGATGAAGCAGATCAACGCGTACCCCTCCGTCGCCCCCCTCGCCCCCGCCCCCTCAGCATCGGAGAATGTATACGCTACAATGATTGACTTTAACGAGCGACGACTTTAACCGACTGTAGCGGTAGAATACCCCCGACGTGTTCCCTTCGTTTCGCATGATATTACCCGTGAATTTGTGATCGATACGAAGACGGAGCGTTAAACCTCACTTCCAACTAAACATTTCAAAGTTGAAGCGATGCTTAAGGAGTTGTTGGTTATTGTAAGAAAGTAGATACGAAAGAAGAAGTGAAATGTACACGAGCGGAGGGCGCGCACGTGAGGGGTTCACACCGAGCGATAAATAATCAAGGGGGGGGAAGGAAATATTGAGAGGGGGTACCGGACGAGTGAGAGAGAGAGAGAGGAAAAAAAAATGACGTTCGAGGCAAATATATCCGGCGACTCCCTGCAATGCGACCTCGGGTCAAGCTTCTAGCGTACATTCCGGGGGGTCTCACTAACGAGCCGGCCAATTAATATTTTTCGGAGTTGGCCAGCATCTTTTTACCCTGAATATGTCAATTGTGATTATTTGAAGGTTGTAGATTATTATTTTTGAGTGGAATATCGTGGTTACATGACAATCTTGAGATGTTTAAATCAATTGGGGGAGAGAGAGAGAGAGAGAGAGGGAGCGCTTGACTCCCCTAATTTTTTTCTCTCCTTCGTTGAATTAATCATGACTTATTCATCATTTGGTGGAATAATTTTTTTCAATCGATCAAACTTTTTTTCACTTGACTATTTAATTGACTGCGCGACATAAGTCAGCTGATCACTCATTATCTATAAAAAATCCCCAGCCAAAAACACCCAAGAATCACGTTTCACCGTTCCCCCTCAGAGTTCACGAGTCGAGAGAAGACGTAAACAAAAAAAAAAACGAAAAAGAATTCGAAAATGTCTGCAATTCCCCCTTAGAATCATCCTCACGATATGATGCCCAGCGCAAAGTAACACGCATCAGTGCGCCGAGATTGGTCCCTGTCGAGTATACTTGGCCCGATGATACACCGAACGCATTGGCAATCAGTGAGAAGCATCAGTGATCCATGTATCGAAACTACCCAACAAACGCTTCAGTCCAATACACATACGTATTGTTCCAGTATTCTCTGGTATTTGGCCCGTACTATGCCCAACCGTGAACCCTTCCTCCTTTATCACCCGCTGACCCCCGCCCCCCCGCTCCTCCTCGCCCCCTCTGCCGGTGCTATTCTCACTCAACGACCCGCGTGTGCGCGCCCACGGTACATACGATGATTTGGCTAACCACACGTTGTCGAGCCATCGACGGCATCCACGAGCATTGTTTGCTCGCTTTGGGGGGGGCCAATTCAATGTTTCCCGGTCCCCCACTTTGGGCGGGGGGGGCGGGGGGGGGGGGGGGGGGGGGGGGAGAAAGAGTTATACGCATGTATACGAGTGGCTTCTCCATCGACGATGGGGATCGGGTGTCATTAGTGACCCCGCAGGGTCGTCAGCGATCCCTCTGCCAGTCTCGTAATATCATTTTGCGTTAATTTTTGGGAGAAATGTAATATTGGCGCGGCCATCCAACCAATCGACTCAGAGGACAAATCAGTGAGGGCGGACAATTGGGAGGGGAATATTTTTGGATACTCGGGGAGATGAGTTTTTAATTAATTCGGGGGGTGGCAGGGTAAAATGACAGGTATACTAAATATTAGGGGGGGTTTTGTGATAATTATCTCGCGGAATCGGATCCCGACGACAATCGGGAGGTCCTCGGTTCGAATCCCGGGGTGGGCTGTGGAGAGCATTTGCGGTGGATTTATTTTGTTATTGGGATTTTTTGTCGGGGGATTTTACGGGCAGAGCCTCTGGTCGTTAATTTTGCGCCCCGGGAAAATTATTGAATAAAGATCAATTACCCGGGTAAGTTTATAGGAATTATTTTGCTATTTTTGGGTTGACGTAATTTATTTGTACTGATTTTTTCAAATTTTAATTTTATTATTGTCTTGTTAAATCGGATTTTTATCGCGTTAGAAATTCCGGAATGTCAGGGGAAAAATTTATCATCACCCGCCCTCCTCTGAATGAAAAAAAATTGAAACGAAATTATAGAGCCGAAATTTAAGGTGCTACCGTGTCTCTAACGACACGTTTGAACGACTAAAAGTATATTCCATCGATCCTGAAGTTTACTATAACACCTTGGCCAGGCCAAAGTAAAACCCTTACAAGAAGACTATGCACTATTAAATGCAGACACGAGCAGGCACAGCCAGGAAATTGCCTAATTTCCTGAGTGCGCACGCCGATCCGTCAACGTTGACGGAGAGAGACGGTGTTGGCCTGCACGAAAATTTCCGCGACGTGACTTTTAATGTCAAGTGTCGAAAAGAAGGCCGAGTACCTCATATTGAAGGATAATTCTTACTCCGCGAATTCACTAGTGTCTGAGCTATAAAAAAAAAGCAATAAATAAAATTCCACTAATTTCCAAGGCAACGACTGACAATTCCATTCACTAAAAATTAACAAATTTGAGGTATCACTGAAAATGAATTGAGAAAGATTGAGAAAAAAAATCTAAAATATTTTGAATAGTTTCTTTAATTTTTGTTAATTTTCCAGTTCTCACTTAGAAATTCAATAAAAATTGAAAAATAAAAATTGGTCGGGGTTGTTGGTCGCTCGCTACGCTCGCTCCCATTGTTGTTGCGTTGAACTACTACCCAGGCAGGAATTGCCGTGCTTCGACAACGGGTCCGAGCTTGGCCCACGCCGGGTTTGCCGAGGCCCGGCGACCAAGGTTGGACTGGACTTGGG
>JAPYZN010006895.1:0-10159 GCA_030522865.1 Psyttalia lounsburyi | reverse complement strand
GTTTCAACAAACCAGCCAATCTTGCAGGCCCCTTTGATGCAAACTCACTTGTCAATTTTTTCCATACTCCATTAGCAGTCTTGATTCCAGTGACCACTGTTAACTCCTCGGCACCAATCGCCACAATTAAATTCGACCATGCGTCACTCTCTTTCTGCTCCCAGGCTTCCAACGCTCTTTCATATTCAGCATCGTCTCTACCCTTTATAGGCTTCGGTTGCATGCCCTGTACGTGTTTCCAGGCCTTATTTTTCCTCATTACCGCCTCGACAAGAGTAGACCACGTCTCCCAATTTGTCCTAAACAACGGTTCAATTTTGAACGACGCCTGGGCCATGATAACGCTATACAACCGCGCTATCACCAACGTACCATAACACACGCTTAACCTCCAAACCTTCGTAAAGACCTCAATGCCAAAAAACGACACCCAAGAACAAAACTGGGCCCATAACCTGTTGAAGTTATGCAATAATGTACACAGTAGGCCATTTTGTTAACATAATAATGTAGGATGTATTTCATATAAATGGATAATATACATGTCCAAAACGTGGTAACAGAAAACGCGTGCGAAACCGGATGAGCACCCACGTGAGAAGTAAAAACCAACCCACATGAAACGACACGTAACGTTACAATAGAAACGTAACATCGATCTCAGATGATATTACAGAATTCCATCTAAAGCGCTAGACTTTGAAACCCTCAACACTACATGTCTTAGAATGCGAGATAGGAGAGCCGGTGGAGTTACCGCTCACTTAAGAAATATCATATTTTATCTAAACTTGTAAGCTACTAGCAATTGAGATTCATTTTTATTGAGTTAGTTAATTATCTAGTCTAGCTTTAAAATTTTGAGCAATAGAACATCTATTTGATAATAAAAAAAACGAAATCGTTGATTGTGTCAAAATCGATTAGTGAGCGATTGGACCTGCAATTGTGGGGCCGAGCACCCGGCTTATTTTTGGGACCGTCTCAGTGTTGAAGAGCTCATTTAGAATGAAAAAACATCAATTTTCAAGTAACTAATTGGATAATTAAATGAAAAAATCTGATTTATCTATTTACTTTCATTAAATTGCCAACATTTAGTGTATTGTCTGAATTGAATGAGCAATCGGGACAACAGTGAGTGATGGGCCTTTACTAGATATTTATCATTAATTTTATAGAACACTCAGAGCAGCACGAGCTGAAGGCTACGAAATGCAAGTGCTCATTATAATAAAACGTGGTGATAAAGAATAATAGATGTGAATTAAAAAATAGCAAGAACATCCAAATATCAGAGAAAGAGCAAACTATTGACATTTCATGGATTTGGAGATAGTGTTTGAGGCAAACCTAACGAAAATCCTTAAGTTCTGAGTGCAAAAAGTTATAAGAAAAGTGAGGTTACCATTCAATGTATTTGACAAATTATATTTAAAATGAGTTATTTACTGGAAATTTTTGGTAGTATGACAATAAAAATTCCATCGGATGGAAAATAGAACAAAAATATGGGTGAACGATCGCCTCCGCTAAGCGAACCGGGAACCGGCTGCCCTATTCCATGAAAACTGTTTTTTTACTTTGTAATTCCATGACCAATGGAAGCTCCCCAGATAGTTTTTACGAAAATGTACCATTCAGTAAGTGGTTGTCAGGCAGTGATCATTTAAGGAATGAGTTTATGTAATAATAGACAGCGGTCATAATCTTTAGTCATGAAAATAACTCGCTTCAATCATTATATATATTAGACCAATGGACTCGTAAATACTCGTAAATACTAATATTTTATGAATTTTTTTGAGATGACAAAAATTCTCAGAGACCATAGATGGATGGGTTATGGGACACTAACAACCTGATCTTGTAGAAATATGTGATCTATTCCTTAATTTACAGAATAATGGGCGATTTAAGAAGCCAGATATAATATCTAGGGTTTTGTGAAATGGAAATATTTTTCCCCCATTTTTTCATACAAAATTAGTAAAAATATATAATAAAAATTTATATATATGTGAGATGGACACATCAATCACTGTTTATGTTGTATGATGGACATTTCGATAAGTTTTGTCACTTTGATAACGGTTATCGAATTGAAAATCTTGAGATGATCAGTTTGGTAACCGTTATCGAAGTGCAAAGTGTTACAGAAGTATCCGGTACGAGAGAAAATATGGATATATTGCAGAGAGGATGTCAAACTGTCCACCTTAACATCACATGGTTAAAACGATAACGGTTATCAAAATATCCACGGCCTTTCCCTTTGGACATTTTGGTAACTGTCGCCAATAGGCGACATAAAAATATGTCCATGATATGATATGTATATGATATATGTATGATATTAACATATGTCCATGTAAGACGAGATGGTCATTTCCACAACTTCACGAGGAAATTATTGTGTATACAGAAATGGAAATGTCTCATAGTATTGGCTCGGGCGATTTTTCATGAAAGCGACTGTATAATGCGCGCGGTAAAATTCAAAATGCGAAATAAGGGAAAAGCTGAACGATGAAAAATGAAAGATAAAAACTAAAAAATATAAAATTGTGAATAGATATTCGACGTTGAAAATTAAAAACTCAAAATTCAAAATGCAAAAACGAAATTCAAATTCAAAATGCAAAAATGGAAATTCAATATTCAAAATTCAAAAATTTAAAATCAAAAATCGAAAAAATTAAAAACTCCAAAATTAAAAATTGACATTTTATAATCAAAATTAAGAATTAAAAAATTGAAATTTCATAATCAGAATTAAAAATTAAAAAATCAACATTCAAAATATCAAAATCAAAATTCAACATTCAAAATTTATAACTCAAAATTTCAAATTGAAAATGGAAAAGTGTAAATTTAATATTCAAGATTCAAAATTCAAAAATCAAAATTAAAAATTCAAAAGTCATAAATCAAAATTCAACATCAAAATTATACAATTTCAAATGAAAAAATGAAATAAAGAAAAAAAAATGAGAATAAAAATTTGCCGAAAAATTTTGGTTTTAATGTGTTTTTTAGTTTTATTTTGTTGAATTAAATTCGTAGTTCTACTTTGTACAATGCCGAAAGTTGAAAACTTTCTGAGCCATTATTTTTCAATTTTTCACCAAGAAGCAACAAAAAAAATATTTTCCAAAATTCGAAATTCAAAAAAAAAATTCAAAATTCAAAATCCAAAACTCAGGATTCAAAATTCAAAAATTCAAAGTCAAAATTATAACATTAAAAATTTAAAAATCAAAATTCGATCGTTATCATTCAAAGATCAAAACCCAAAATTCAAAAGTAAAAAATTAAAATTCAAAATGACAAAAGGCAAATGAATTTCTGAAAACGATCTGGGGAGTTTCTACTGGTCAGTAAACGTCGACAAATGTTCAATCTTGGGATCAAATACAATAACTTTCTATCAGAAAGTTAAGCATAAGAAATGAAAAAAGAACAATTGAAAATAGAAAATGGAGAGTGAACAAATAGATAATGAAAAATGGAAATGAAAAGTGCAAAATACAAAATTAAAAATGATAAGTGAGGAATAAAAATTTGGAATGCAAAATACAAAATTAAAAATGATAAGTGAGGAATAAAAATTTGGAAATGACATATGAAAGATGACAAATGAAAGATTTGAAATTCGAGATCAAAAATCAAAAATAGAAGCTCCAAATGGGATATTTCATACTTGGCGACATTATCAGTCGTAATGCCCCGAGTGCTCCGAAATTGTCAAAAATTTTCCGACTGTTTTGTTGCATAGCAACGAGATTTTTTGCCAAACTTGCCCGACTCGTTGATATGCAGGAAAACAGGAGGAAAATTTTCGACAATTTTGGAGCACGAATGGCATTCGGCTGGATTATTCTCCCCAGCTGAATTGCCACCCAATAGAAATGTA
This sequence comes from Psyttalia lounsburyi, assembly GCA_030522865.1. NCBI lineage: Eukaryota > Metazoa > Arthropoda > Insecta > Hymenoptera > Braconidae > Psyttalia > Psyttalia lounsburyi. The sequence goes on along the minus strand of JAPYZN010006895.1, from coordinate 6,243 downwards.
GAATTTTACGTTTTTAACGTTTACGTTCAACATTTTTGTGGGACAAATAATGATTTATTTATTCCAGTTTTAAGCATGAGTGAATAAAACGAAAAGTGAATGGAGAAAAATTATTTATTCATTGATGAATTTGAGCAATTGAAAGTACAATTATTGTAAATAAATGTGGTATGATTCGAGGTAGCGAAGTTGGCACTATTTTGAGGGCCAACGTTAGCAATCCTCTGAGGGATCCCAGATCGGCAATTCTGGTTGCCATGCAACGAATTGGGAATAACCGAAAAATTATCGAAATAATCCTACCTCCACTCTACCGCAAAACGTCAAATGAAACATTTCTATTGGGCGGCAATTCAGCTGGGGGGAATAATCATAATTATTTTATTCCCAGAACTGGAAATTTACAAGTCGGGAACGACGAGATTCATCGCGCTCATCACTATGGACAGTAAAAAAAACAGGAATTGAATAAAAATTTCGATAATTGGTAATCTAAAATTTCAATTTTAAAATGGAAAGTTCGCAAATAAAAATAATGACTTGGAAAATTCAAATTTGATATTTGAATTATAGTATATTGGACTGAATGTAGGAAACAATTCAATAGGTTTTCTGCAGGAAAAAAGGTGTTCAACGGCGCCGCCGCTTGCGGCGGCGTCGGCGCTACTTATAACAAAAAATTGATAGAATTACGTAGGAGAAATATGAATCCGCCCAGTTATTGCTTGGCAAATGCCTACTTGACGTAATTTTTTTTTTTTGGTGACTCATTCTGAAGAATAAGTCACCAAACAGACCATTCTGGTTCACCATATATCACTGCACTGTCCAATTCCCATAATTGAGAAATATGACATGGCCATTTTGATAACGGCAGTTTTTGATATTGATTCCATGATTGGTTTGCATTTCAATATCATCTAATTATTCTTGGAATTTATGGACATCAAATCAGCAAATAAAGTCTGCCGAACTTCGCAGAGTAACAAATGGTAGAATGGATATAAAAAGCTACTGGCACCGAACTGATCATGACATGTGTACAGACCGGCAAAAATGGCTTTTTTCGAGACATCTTAATTTTCGTGTCAAGGTGTTCCGTCATTCATTGTCGATCATTCAGCCCTCTCAAAAAAGGAGGTACTTATTAAGTACCTCCACTGTAGACTCTTCTGATCCTGTAAACCCCTCAGAACCTGCCGGCTCGGAAGCTACTCTCTCTGAAATGACCATGACAAGTGTATGAACCGATATAAAATGGCTAGTTTCGTGACATCTTAATATATAGTTCGGAAGACCTTGTCGATGCTAAAGTCTTCTAAAGTCTTTCAGTCACTCTAAAGTCGTCAGACACTTTATACATTGGAAGGATTAGAACCTCCAGACAAAATAAATCACTGAAAATAAGGAGCACTTATTGAGTTCTTAAATGAAGAATGGCCCTTCAGACTCTCCAGACCCTTAAGAGCCTCCAGACTGTTTTGACCCTCTAGACTCTTCAGATACTCTAGACCGCTGAGACTCTCTAAACTACTCAGACCCTCTAGATTCATCAACGCATTCAGATTCTTCTGCCCCTCTAGACGCCTCGGGTTCTCTAGGTTTCTCAGATCCTCTAGATTCCTCTCCAAACTTTTAGACCCTTTAAAAGTTCTAAATCCCTCATACCCTCAAGACCTTCCAGCCGCTCTAGAGCCGCTCTTCAGGTATTCCAGATCCCCCTGACCCTCAAAAAATTGCGAACCCTTCGGATCTTTCGATTTTTTCAGATCCTTCAGACCCGTAAATCCCGAAAATTTTCAGGGTTTTAATTTACAACATAATTATCTAGACTGGTACCCCCCTCGTCCCCACAGGGCCACCGTCGTTTTCATTTATCGTCTCAATTATATCGCCAGAACATGATCCGAATTTTTATCATTGTAATATATTAAATTTTTTCTGAAAAGTAATCAAAAGTCTTCGTAGTATTCCAATGAATGTCTTCCGTAATTTTAACAGAAAATTGATAGAATTACGTCGCAGTAATATGAATTCGTCAAGTTATTGTTTAGCAAATGCCTACTTGACGTCAATTTAGAATGAGTCACCAAAAACAGACCATTCAGTTTCATCATATATCACTGAAGTGTCCAATTCCCATAATTGGACAAATGACATGGCCATTTTGATAACGGCAGTTTTTAATATTGATTCCAGGATTTGTTTTCATTTCAATATCATCTAATCATTCTTGGAATTTATGGACATCAAATCAGCAAATGAAGTATGATGAACTTCGCAGAGTAACAAATGGTAGAATGGATATAAAAGGTACTGTCACCGAACTGACCATGGCATGTGTACAGACCGGTATAAAATGGCTATTTTCACAACATTTCAATTTTCGTGTCACGAAGGTTTTCCGACCGTCACCGTTGACCGTACAGACCTCTCAAATAAGCAGTACTGATTGAGTGCTTATGTGAAGGATCATCCTTTACACCCTCCAGTTTCATCAGAGCCTTCAGACTCTTCTGACTCTACACCCGTCAGGTCCTCTAGGCTTCTTAGATCCTCTAGATTCCTCTGACTCTCTAAACTTCTGACTCTCGAGACCTCTCGGTTTTTTTAAATCCTTTAAACGGTTTAAACCCCTCATACCCTCAAGACCTTTCAGAACCTCCAGATTCTTCAGGCACTTCAGATCCCTCTGACCCTCAAGAAATTGCGGACCCTTCAGATCTTTCGGTCCTTGAGATGCCTCTATGAGATGCCACCGAACTGTCCAATTCCCATAATTGGACAAATATGACATGGCCATTTTGATAACAGCAATTTTTGATATTGATTCCATGATTTGTTTTCATTTAAATATCATCAAATTATTTTTGGAATTTTCGGATATTGAGTCAGCAAATGAATTCTCACGAACTCCGAAGAGTGATAAGTGGTAGAATAGATATGGAAAGCTATGATTACCGAAATGACAATAGTATGTGTATAGGTCGATATAAAATGGCTAATTGAGTGACAAGAGTTTCTTGTCACTAAAGACCCTCTAAGCCCTTCAAACTCTCTAAACTCGTCGGATTCTCTAAAATCCTCCAGATATTTGAACTATTCAGACCCTGAAAAGTAAGAAATACTCATTGAACCCTCATGTGAAGGATTACCCTTTAGACCTTCTAGACTATTCTGACACTCTAGACCCTTCAAATCGTCTAGGCTCTCCCGGCCCTTCCTCAGGCCTCTCTGACCCGCAAAAAATTCCAGGCCCAGACTTTTCGTAATAATTATGTCGCCAGAAGTCAATTTAAATTTTTAGAATAGAGTAGTTGTTTCTGGAATGGAAACGAAAGTTCTCACAGAATTTCAATAAATTTTTTCTATAATTACAGTACAAAATAGATAGAATTACGTAGTAAAAATACGCATTTGCCAAGCAATAACTCGATGTCAATTTAAAATGAGTCACCAAATAGATCAAATAGATCGTTGTACTTGGCGAGATGTCACTAAACTACCCAATACCCATAATTGGACAAATATGACATGGCTATTTTATAACGGCAGTATTTAATATTCATTCCCTGACTTATTCCTTAAAAGGAATAAATCCGCAAATTCTAAAAATCATGTGATGATCTTGAAATGATATTAAAATATCATTTCAATATCATCAAATCATTTTTAGAATTTGCGGATGTTAAGTCAGCAAATAAATTCTACTGAATTATCTAAAGAGTTAGGAATGGCAGGATAGATATAAAAAAACTCCTGTCACCGAAATAACCATCGCATGTATTGTGACGTAATCACAACTGTTGAATAACCTACAGTTACACTCAGAAGACTTCCTTACAGTTGACCTATCAGTGCGCCATCTGACAGTGTAATACGTACGCAGCCGGCATCCATACTGTCAACTCATAACCTCAAGTTCAATCAGCTGTAATCGTCACTGTTTCATTAGACCAATACGTCTCGTAATTTTCTATGTTTGTAACGTAATAAAAATCCTTTAATTATAAAGAATGGAAAAGAACGTTAACAAATTCATAGACAGTGACATCGAGCTGGAACTCAGTTAATTAGTTTTCGATTATGGTTTCGTCCTCTGCGCGAGTGCATAATTATCAAGACAACACGAGTTGCTTATACTGTACGATGTTACAAGTGCGTAATTTTATTTTTGTTAATTAATCTATTCAATTAATGACCTTTTTAGAGAACATAAATGAATAAAGTATTTGTATAAACTAACAAAACTAAAGAAACCTTTCACACAAAACAGTTTTCAATGTCTAAAGAAACTAATGTATGAAACATCAATTGTGCAAAAAATATTAATTTTAACTTTACAAACTACTTAAATCTATCAATCTAATTTGGAAAATAATAAAATTAAAGGAAGTAGTATTATGCAATAACGTTGGTTAATTCAAATATTTTTAAAAACTGTGTTTTTTTGAAACGTTTATTTAGTTTTGTTATTTCAAACAAATGTTTCATTCATTTATGAATTCAATATGATTATAAATTATGTAAATTTATGCAAATGTAAATTTACAGTAAATTCATGAATTTACACTTATGAATTTACTCTAACAAAGTAATTAATTAGATAGATTTATAAAAAAATGGAGTCACGCACTTGTAACATAAAATAGTATAAGCAACTCGTGCTGTTTTGATGATTATACACTCGCGCAAAGGGCTCACTCTCCTTCGGCTCGTGCGCTCTCTTGCGCTCGGGCATAATCATCAACTTACAGCACTTGTTGCTTAATATACTATTCGTTTACTAGTAAACGAAAAATGGTACAATGGCAAAATAGCAAATGGAAAAAGCGCTTCGTGAGAGAATTATCGGTGAAAAATTTCATCGAAGAATTCCCCCACACGGAGAATCAAACCTAGTTCGCCTAATCCATAATATTGCAAAAATTGTTTCGTTTCACCAATATCTTTAGTTTAGTACTAATAATATAACATGCATTATACTACCAGTACTTTTTTCTAAACAGGATGCTGTATATGTGTATCACGAGAGCTCGTACAAAAATTGAAACCATGCAATCATCGGGCATGTGTGCCATGCATTCGGAGATTAATCACAAGAAAATGTCCATTATGCCGAAAGCCAATCGAATCTTATTTACCTGAACACAAAATGGGAGGAGAAGATTGGAATAAGGGAATTGATGCAGAACTCGAAGCAGATTGGCATCGCCAACTATTATTTCAGATTTTAGACGGTTAATTATAACATATTATCTGTATTGGAAACTTATTGAAAATATGAAAAAAAATCGAAATTACTATTATTAGAAAGTTTCATACGCGGTTATATAGTTTTTCAATATTTTTACACAATTTTGAAAGGATTTATCTTGTTTTTGTTTTTCTTGTGTGTTGTATAATTTCTGAAACTTCTGACAATTAGGCCTTTGTGTATCTGAAGTTTTACTTTAATAAATTAATAAATAATATGATGATAATGTTTAAAACTGCTTCTAACAACAAAAAAAATTATATTTGAAAAAAAAAAACAACTGGAGCATGTTGAGGGGACTCCAATTATAAAGGAACATTTGTGGAAGTTGCAAGAAAAATTAATTGTTGAATACAGATGAGTATTAACAAACATGAAAAAAAAATTCTGTGATATAAAAATTGGTAATCGACAGTTTGAAGCCTTTATTGATAGGAGAATTTCGTTCTATTCATTGTCCAGGGTGGGGCTTTTAGTTATCTTTGACTATAAAAAAATTCAGATTTTTTGCAACTGTTTTTTACGAATTATTCGTAGCGGCCGTCTCACCTGGGTGTGACCATCTCACCCCGAATTACCCTATAATTATGACGTAATTACAAGAACCATACATATGTGGAAACATTCCAGTTGATTTGTCATATAGAATGGAACTTCGTATATTTAAACTTCAATTATGTTGAAGTTTTGAAAATATTGTATGAGTTGGCGAAATTGCGGCTATAATATTGAGGGCATTAAAGTTGAAACTAAATAAGAACTTTTACAGAGAAAACAAATAATACTTCTGTCAAATGTTAATAAATACGTGGCCCACGTAGTATTGCAAGAAGTCTCGAATACGATTAGTTTTGTGTATGATTTACATCTCACGCTAAGTATTCTATCACACAGAGGAATAACCAAGATACTTATGTCAAGTACTTTTGTACTCAGCTCAAATTCTTCATGAAACTTATAGAAAATTTTTTACTACTAGTTTTTAG